>WEKW01000504.1:7611-17622 GCA_013389905.1 Sula dactylatra
CAGGGATTGGTGTGATGTAGTCACACCAGAATGAAAAAATTTCCTGCCATAACTTTTGATGACACCTACAAAGCATAGGGAAGCAGTCAAAGTGTGCAGACCTGGAAGGGGCATCAGGAGGCCCTGTGGTCCACTCACAATGTACAAAAGCAGGAATAATAGGACCAATCTCATTTGCTCAAACTGTTCTTGAAATATATGGTGCTAGAAATTTATTTTTTTCACAAAGCAGTGTGTCATAGTGCCACACAGGCTTTGCTTTAAGAAATGTAGTGTACATCTCTATCGCTTTAATAGTCTTCCTTTTCAGTTACTCTTTTGTTCCTACCATTAATATAGAGAGGATTTTTTTTCCTGTCTATACTACAAAACTACATTTTGCAAATTTGTAATTTATTAGATCATCCTCAGATCTTATGTGAGATAAGATCATCCCTGAGATTTTTCTTCTTCAGTTTAAGCAAACTGGAATATCTCAACATTTCCTTATAACTCATGATATCACTGTTCCTGCTTCCAGTGGACTTTCTTCAGTTACTCCAAATGCTCTGTGCTACCGTGCTTAAAAACTGGACATTGGAGGCCTTATTAGTTCAAGCAGCAAGGAAGAATGACTGCGTATGTCTTACAGAAAGCACTCCATTTATGTATCCTGGAATGGGGTCTGCCTTTCTCAAGGTTGCATGGTGTTATTGACTCTTGCTTAGTTCACAGTCCATGCCCTTTAGGTGTTTTTCTCCATAACACAGACTTGCTGATCATTCTGTATCATCTTCTATCTGTTGATTATTCCTGCAAGATTAGGAGAAATTTACATTTGCTGTTACTGAACTGAACACTTTTGCCCCAAACATTTATTTGGTTTATAATAGTATTTTGATTATAACCCTGTTCCCTCTTAGACTTGCAGCTTTCCACAGTTCTTTGTGTTTTACACATAAAAAGCAGCCTTCCTTTTTAGGCATCCATCATTAATATAATCTGAAATAACACTAGACCATTCCAGAAAAGATCCTTGCGTGTCTCTTCATTGTTTTTTGTCTTTTCTATGTATCACTTTAAATACCTCTTTTAGTGTGGGTTATGTCATTTAACTCCAGATGGTTAAAAATTAGATTTAGTCTAAACAAGTCGTTTCTAAGCATTGTAGAAAAATCAGTGTACCCAGATGCTCAAGGTTCATCCCTTTATAAGATATCTCTCATCTGTGGAAATCATTACCCATGAACAGGGTCCTTTTTCTTCTTCAGCCTTTGCCCAGCAGCCAAATACTCTCCGCTTGTGACCAATCTTTATTGATTTGATAGTATTCTTTCAGAACTCTTCTTCAAAAGGAGACAAAAAAACCTAAAATGAAGAAAGAAATTATGTAAGAGAAAAAAATCTTACTTGTTTTATACGTCTTTTCAGGGAAGCAACAGAATTATGGATTAAAAACTCTAGGAGGAAGGAAAAAATCAGATACCAAGTGATTCAGAAAATGTATTCCTGAAGAGCTGTTTCACTAAATGTTTAATTATTTCTATACTCACACAAAGACTGCAATAAAACCAGTACTTTATTTAAAATATATGAAATGCAATAAAGGTGCAAAAAATTATAATTATGTAGGAATTACCCTAACACATATAAATTTTTTTTAAAGCTAATTCTTTCCTATGGATCCCTTACAGAATTTTGTACAGGATACCCTCAGAAACTCAATTGTATAGATTTGTTAAAACCATGAAACAAGACATTATAATTCTCTAAGAAATAATACAGACTATTTCAGAAAAGTTTGCCTCTCTGTTTTTGAAGAGCTTGGTACTATTCAATACCCATCAGTAATTGTGTCAATTTTCAGAACAGATGGTCAAATATTTCCTGTCATCAGCCTTCTGAGCTGCAATACAATTTTTCTTTCCAATGGTTTCATATTAAAACATCAAAAGACCAATTTTAAATTATTACTTTATATTCAAGGTGAAACTAACTTTTTTAAACAACTTCCTTTCTCTCACCAGGCATGAAAAGAACAATGCTTTTAGGTATATAGGAGGTTTCCTTTAGAGGAAAGCACAAAAATCATTTTAACTCACATTTATTTCCTCAGTTTTGACTGAGGATTTTGGAGCTATTATATAATGACATGCAAACATAGATGCAGTTTCTCTTCTCAACTCAACCTCAGATTCATTGTATGATCTTTAAAGAGGTTTGCATTATGTATTAATTTCCTAATCTGTTTAAATTTCTTGGGGAGTTGAAGACAATGAAAACTGCTGTAATGAAAAACATTATTATATTTTAATCAACACATGCTGTAAAAAAATCTGTTCATACTTGGTAAGTTTTTAATATTAAAGGAATTATTAAGTTTCTTGAATCTGCTAATCAAGTTTATGACAATGCCTAATATTTCACAAATTATCAAGGCTTTCCATTTATTTACTGATACTTTGGAAAAGCTTATTTTGCAAATTCATGTTCCTAACGAGTAATGTCAGGAAGCCTTGTCCTAATACCATCTGAATTATCACAATTTGTTGATCACAGGCTGCTGTCCAAGATTTTCTGTGTCCTCTCATTAATTTCTTAAAACAAGTTAGGAGCTGATAGACATGTGAATATATTAGTTGATATACAGAAAGCATTTCCAATATACTTGATGACAGTATTTCATTTATCTCTGCACTCTGAATTCTTTTAAGTTTAAAAAACTGATATTTTCTGGTATTTGCATCTGCTTAAATTTGTATTATTTTATATATTACTTAAGATCTCTTGCTTATTTGCTCTTTTTTTCCACTGGTATAAAATAATTGATCTCTTCACATGATAAGGCTTCTATGTATAGTCATGATTGTACTTGAATTGATACACTGAAAGACAGGCAAGTTCTCTGTGGGAAACAAAAACTCCTTTGTACATTTTAAATATATGGAAATGTCAGAAGACAAGCTTTTGAGATTTCTTATATTTTATCTGAATTCTAAGCTGAAATACAAGTCAAGAATCTGTTTTTTCAGACTGGATTATAGAACATTAAATCTCAAACCTATTGTGTTTAAATCCTGATAAGTAGATGTTAACGTTCTCATTCAAATTTCAGAGAAAGAGTATCAGTTTCTTAGAAGAGAAAACACTTCATCCACACAAACCAAATAAAATACAATTTCAGAGTTGAAATTAGAAACACATGCAGAAAAAGTGAATGCTTGTCTACAGAACGGTTTGGGGGAAAAAAGGAAAAAGAGTGTTTTGCAGAGTTGGAGCCCAGGAACAGGAGCAAGGAGGGAACAGTCCTGGTCATTGACACTCTCAGTGAGAATTTCCAGGAGAACCTTACACTAGGGCAGGCAGTGGCCATCATGTAGCCCACAGAGATGTATAAATCATGGCAATTTTTAAATGGCCTGGAGGGTGTGGATGGGTACTAGTAATCTGCTCATAAACCACACACAGAGAAAGCAATGAATCAAATCGACTTAATAGTTCAGGTGTATGAATTCTAAAGCAAAAATTCATGAAACAAGCAGGAACATGGTTTAGTATATAATTACAATTATTTACTATATTTTGTAACTGAGTTGTGGTTGATTGACCAGAACATTGTTATAGAAGGCTACTGTTTGTTCAAGACGAATGAAGCAGGAAAAAACAAAGACGACTTTTTTTCATGGTAAGGGAGGAGGATGTGTTCTGAGCTGCGAATGCTTGAGCGTTATGGCAAAAAAGAAGAAACAAAATCATGAGCCATGTCTTTCTGTAATTCACAAAACAAGTTTTATTTGGGATAAATTATTTTCTGAAATATCCCAATTATTATTTGGGATAAATTATTTTCTGAAATATTAGTAGGATCTAAATCATGGGTCTTAGTGACAAAAAGAGAATATAACTACATGGTTAGGAATAGAGAAATAAAAATACATCTAGAAGATTTTAGAAAGATTGAGGACAGGTTTTTTGATGGAGGACATGAAGCTCTTGTCCCTTTTGCCTGTGACTCTGTCTGTCTGTTGTTGATCGGCAATAAATTAAATTAATTTCCCCAACTCAGGTCTGTTTTGCCCATGGCAGTAATTGGTGAGTGTGATCTCCTGTCATTATCTTGACTCATAATCTTTTTCCATTGTATTTTCTCCTTCTGTCCTGCTGAGGAGGGGGAGTGATAGAGTGGCTTGGTAGGCACCTGGCGGCCAGCCAAGGGCAACCCACCACACTTGTATCGAACAATACCCCAAAGACACAAAGGCTTTATTTTTACATTAAGGTCAGAAGCCAGATCAAGTTGGAAATTGTTTTTCAGAACAAGTTATGACTTCTTGGACTGTTCTAGCTTCAGTGGTGATTACTGCTATATCACCAAGACAATCAAATATAATGTTTGATACTAAATAATGACATAAGCACTTGCATTTTGTAAGGGAAGTTGCAGTCCGCAATATTAATTTCAACTGTATCAAAGTGTAGAACGGGAAAAAATTGTATTGTCTTTCACCTGTGGGGCACCATATTTCCCATGCCATTTCCTGCTTGAACAGTTCAGCTTTTTTTCCCAATTTACACTTTTACAGAAATGTGTGAATTGCAGTAGTAGACTCCAAGCTTGGGAATTGAGCAGTAAAAAGTACTTAAGATTAAAAGTTTACACTTATTTGGCACTTTTAGCAAATCAGTTAAAGGATATAAATAATATTTAGCAGGGATAATAGGTTTTCCAAGACCAGGGAGAAAAACATTTCTGAAATGAATCAGTTTTAATTTATTTTTCTTTAACATTATGTACTCTCTTACACAAAATGGAGTTTTTTTCCGTAAGTACAGAGTAAAGTCACACTTGGCAATATTTATAAATGCAAAAATGTCTTTTTTGTTTCAATCACATTGTTTTTAAAGGAATAATTAAAAAGAAAATCTAGGCAGAGATTTTAATCAACCTAAGCTTTACATGTCAGGTGAATGACTCCTTCTGTTGAAGTTATCTTGTGGTCTTTCTACTAAGACCAAAAGATTTTTGAAGTGATCTAAGGCCTGACTTCTCATAATTACAAATATTTACAACACCTAGGTTTAACCTTCAGGCTGTGAATAAACATCAAGATGCACTGACTAACTTATACCTTTTATGTTACTAAATGACAGACAAGATCAGCTATACTCAAGTTTGAAAAAGGTCATGATATGGAGATCTCTGAGGACTGCTGGTAATCTACACATAATTTCACTGATCTAGATCGTCAGTTGGTACAAATTAATACAATTTCAGTGAAGCAGAAGTGTTCTGTATTGATTTATCTCTTTTGTGAAATAAGCACAGCATCTGGCACAGCTTCTTATATGAAAGAGAACTTTGGCACAATGGAGAAGAAAAGAAGAATTAAAACTGTCCAAGAATAGAAAAGAAGAACTAAAATTGTCCAAGAAGATACGTTTCATATGTTGTCTTTCATATAAATTTTAAAAATTATTTTAAAGTTTAAAGTATATTTAACATGGAAATTAATATTCTGAAGTTGTCATAATGTAATCCCACGTATCTTAGCATAGCTTTTATTTGGAAATGATATTAATTTTTTTCAAGGATTTCTAAAATTTATATTTGCTCATTAAAAAAAGTTAGAAAAAGCTCATTAATAAGTTTTCAAAATGAAACTAGGGCTAGCTGACATTTTCCACTTAAATGGAATGCTTCCATACAGGGCATTCATTCTTATGAAAGCATGTAAGAGAAGCATATGTGGAATCATTACTCTCAGTGGGTTGATAGCTTGTTCACCGAGATGGAAAATGTAGCAACCAATGTCCAGGCGTGAAGTCAATCTCACCTTTAGAGCCTTCCCACCGATATTCAACACGCAAGTATGAAACCCCACAACCTGTTGGTTAGGGCAAACATCTGAGTTACATGAAACCTTCCTAAAAATTTCAGATGAATGCTTCAGACACAGGGCTATCGACTATTCTGAGAGCTGGATTTCCCTTTTCTGTTACCTTTTTTTTTAAGGTTTTGATAAGGTTGTGTTCCAGGGTGGAAACAACTCCGGATACTTTCTCTTTTTTTCAGAGTGGAATAGTGTTTTTATGGTTATATGTAACCATATAACTACAGTCAATATTATTTAGTCCTCATTTAAATTGTAGTAAGATAAATGTTGTGTTCACCCAGTTCGTCAAGAAGGCAGATGTAAAAAAAGACAAGCTCAGGCAATTATAGATTTGACTGTCTGTTTCAGTTTTAAGAATGATGACAACAACAAAAGAATGGAGTAAGTAATTAAAGAAGGAATCTGAACACACATAAAAGTTAACAAGATGTGTTATGGTCACCATAGGTTTATCAAGAGCAGCTCATGTCAAGGTAGTCTGAGTTTATTTTGATGGCAGGTCACAGCCATGTGAATAGTGATGAGCAGTAGATACCATTTTTCTTGACTTCTGTAAAGCATTTAACACTGTCTTACATGGAATTCTTATGAATACTTTGTGGAAATACAGCCTATATGGTGCTCACAGATGAGGAAATATCACTGTTTGAAAACAAGGTTTTTAAAATATAGTTATTAATTCATTCTGGCAGAGTCTGGCTGGAGGCCCGTAACTAGCGATGTTCCCTGGGGGTCTGTGCTGGACCCAGTCCTGTTCAATATATTCATCAATGACCTGGACATAGGGACAGAGAGTACTCTCAGCAAATTCGCTGACGATACCAAGCTGGGAGGAGTGGCTGATACACCAGAAAGCTGTGCTGCCATCCAACGTGACCTGGACAGGTTGGAGAGCTGGGCTGAGGGGAACCTCATGAAATTCCACAGGAGCAAGTGTAAGGTCCTGCCCCTCGGGAGGAACAACCCCATGTACCAGTACAGGTTGGGGGCTGGCCTGCTGGAATGCAGCTCCCCTGAGAAGGCCCTGGGGGTGCTGGTGGACAGCAAGTTGACCATGAGCCAGCACTGTGCCCTTGTGGACAAGGCAGCCAATGGTATCCTGGGGTGCATAATAAGGACTGTGGCCAGCTGGCTGAGGGAGGTTATCCTCCCCCTATATTCTGCCCTAGTGAGACCACATTTGGAGTACTGTGTCCAGTTTTGGGCCCCCCAGTTTAAGAAGGACAGGGAACTGCTCAAGCAAGTCCAGTGGAGAGTGATCAGGATGGTCAGGGGACTGGAGCATCTCTCTTATGCGGAAAGGCTGAGAGACCTGGGTTTGTTCAGCCTGGAGAAGAGAAGACTGAGGGGGGATCTTATTAATACTTATAAATATCCGAAGGGCGGGTGTTAAGAGGATAGGACCAGACTCTTTTCAGTGGTGCCCAATGACAGGACAAGTGGCAACGGGCACAAGTTGGAACACAGGAAGTTCCACCTGAACATGAAATCTTCTTTACTGTGGGGTTGACAGAGCAGTGGAACAGGCTGCCCAGAGAGGTTGTGGAATCTCCTTCTCTGGAGACATTCAAAACATGCTTGGACGTGGCCCTTTGCACCCTGCTCTAGGTGTGCCTGCTCAAGCAAGGAGGGTAGACGAGATGATCTCCAGAGGTCCCTTCCAACCCCTGCCATTCTGTGATTCTGTGATTCTGTGAATGTTATATATAGCATTAGCAGTCAAGGAGACTTCATGTTCGACCTGTGTTTGATATGTGTGCACAATACTGTATACACAATACGAGTGCTTGTCTTACCTATGGTTCATTCAATAATAAAAGCTCATAGGTACCAGAAGTAACCGATTAAAAATAGGGTGAGGCAGGGGTACTCTGAGGACTTCAAATGAAGAAATGTGGCAGAATCTATCTAAAGGTCAAGGTTAGCAAACACTGGGAAAAATGCTGAGAAAAATTGTGGAATTTCTGGAAATGTATCTTTAGCAAATGGTTTATATAAGTTCATTCTGCTTATATAAGATGGTTGAGGGTTAAAGAAGGATTCACCTACAGTAATTTCGATGTCTAAAACTTTAGATTTTTGTTCCTTAGCTAGGGTCCATTGCAATTGATCAAGAAAATTAACAGAAGGTACAAACAGGAGATATCTTATTTTATCTTAAAATAGGTGCTTAAGCAGATGAGTTGCTGTCTGGAACTGCCTATTTTTCTCCCTTGCTTCTATCTACAGATTGCTTAATGGATATTATCTCATGATTAATATTTAGAGTTTTTAAGTTAGGTGAGTCACTGTCCAGACCTATCTCCTGTGGCTTTATAGGTGTTTCAGTACTACAGAGCTTCCTCTAAAACTCTGTATTGTCTCTCCTTTTTACACTGTTTACTGGTCTTCTGCAGGTATTTTGAATGCTCCTGCACTGTACCAAAGTTCATAAACAACTAACAAACTGTTCAAAACCATCTCCTGGTCTGTTGTTTTTATACAACTTAACATATAGGAAGAGTATAGGAAAATAATAATTTATAAATAAATTCTATTCTTTAGTAATACTATAATTTCTCTTCCCCCTTTTTTGTGACTCCCTTCACTTTTCCCAAAAAAGAAATAAGGGGGAAGGGAATGGAAGAAAAAAAAAGAAAGGAAAAAAAAAGAAGAAAGAAATCTTTTCCAGAAAAGAATGTAATGCTGGAAGAGATAAAAGAGAATAAGAGAGGGAAACAGCTGGAATTGGATTATGACACTGTCAAAATTGACTATGAGTAGAAATTAGTAAGCAGTGGGAGGGATGCAGAAAATGGTCAAGCATGTCACTACTAACACATTTATAGTATAGCTCTGAAATATTGTATAAATACATTATTTCCTTCCATTCTTGAGGTAAAGAGGTCAAATAGTGGTTTACCTTGGAAAAAAGTATTATTTTTACATATTCATCAGGGAAATAAGCACTCCATTCTTTTGCAAAGGAAACATTAATGTGACAGCTTTACAAAATATACAGATCACAGATCCTCTATTAAAGATCATCTGCAGCACACATACAATGCTATTCAAACATAATGACAGTTAAATGCTTCCCATTAGTTCCTTTCTATTATAATTAGTTTGGTGATGTTCTTTCTCATCCACAGCATTAATAGATAAAAAATAAACTAATGAAAGCCAAAACATCTTCATGTGGATTCTGTTATTTCGTGTATGGAACACCAGAGATTTTTGTGGACAGTTTTAAGTATGCAACACTGGAGACAACAACACTACCTTCAAAACCTTTTTCATATCGGTACATTTATACATGAGGCAATTCACTTAATCTCTTTCAATTTTTAGCTAACAAAATACTGCATGAACTAATATAATATAGAAATGAATCAAGCCCAGCTTTTTTAATGATCAATGAAAAGCTTGGAAACAGCATAATTTATTTTCACAGTGTTATAAATAACAATAAATCTATGTGAAGAGAGGTCTGCTGAAGTGCATAAAGTTTTGAAGATCCCAGGGACATGTTCTGCCAAGTGGCTGCAGTCCACAGATGGACATTTCTGTGAAAAATTTGGCCTAATGTATGAAAATATTCCTGCTCTAAGAACTGAGGTCCAGATTATAATCAGTTATTTTTTCAGACTCAGTCCTCATCTGAAAAGGATTTCAGGATTGGCTCAAAGGAAAATAAATACTAAATATGAAATTATTTCTCATTTGAGTACAAATGTGAAATAACAACATCTAGAAGATAACTAATGTATCTATTTCCAACACCCCGAGAATTGCCATTCCTCAGAANAAACATAGTCAGACACTTGAAAAGATTTTAATGTGGTTTCCACCTTTCCCTCATTTTTTTTAAATCAAAATATCTGACCAATAAATGTTCCAATGTTTTACTCAAATGCTGTAATGATATGAAGAATTCTAACTGTAGTGTGAGCATATTGCCATTGCTTCTGCAGCATGTGTGGTGTTTGTGTGTATATGCAAGCCAAGCCTGATATCTCTCAGGACTAGAGACAGCTGGGTTTGGGAAAGATCAAATTTAGGCTTTACTTCTTACCAAAGGAAAAAATGAATTAACTTTTGGACTTAATATTTTTGAATGAATGGGTAAACTGGTTGTGTGACAGTCACATCTGTCTTT
>WEKW01000505.1:0-17721 GCA_013389905.1 Sula dactylatra
TTTCTCCACAGCCGAGATGAGGGAGGAAGGGACATGTGCTTCGTAATCCTGGAGCCTGCTATCCACATCCCCCACCGTTGGTGCCTCTTCCTCTTTCCAGGACATTACTGCCAATGAGTTTGCATGGGATAATGGTGCACTCTGTACAAATTTCCACCACATGGGTCGTGTGCACTGGGCTTCATCTGGATCTTTGGATGACTGTTCACTATCCAGGTCACCATAAANTTGAGTGACTGTTCACTATCCAGGTCACCATAAATCACCTCAAGCACAGCTAATTCCCTCAGGTACTGGATACCTTTCTCCATGGTGGTCCATTTTCCTGGGCGATATAGAACATCTTCCTTGAAGGGATACCTTTCTTTCAAAGCAGACAGGAGTCGCCTCCAGAGGCTGAGGCCTTGTGTCCCTTTTCCAATCACTTTGTCACTGCCCCCATCCCCAGGAAGGGATCCCAGCTGTTTGGCTTCCTTACCCTCTAATTCCAGGCTACTGGCCCCATTTTCCCAGTATTGGAGCAGCCAAGTGACAATGTGCTCATCTAGATGACAGCAGAAAACTTTCCACATATCCTGCGGCTCACTCAAGTATAGGGGTCGGGTAGTTTCCCTCTCTTGTATGAGTTCTTCCTCTTCCTCCTTCTCCTCCTCCTCTCCTCGTGATGACCCTGTTTTTCCATCATCTCTTTGTAACGAGGCGACTTTCGCTTCCAAGCTTTCTTCTTGTGTATAGGTGTGACTGATGCCAGCATGGGTTGATTCTCTGGTTCAGTTGCAGTGCCTGTCGTGGGGATTTGAGTGGCTGCAGTGCCTGTTGGTTTCTTTCTCTTTGTCTTTTTAGATCCAGAGGCCTTTTCTTCCCCTTGTGGGTAATGAATAGTGTTAAACAGGCCTCGGTAGGCATGAGCCAGGCCCCAGCATGTTGGAGTGGTTAGTATCTCTCTGGAACTGCCGGGGTGACAACATACTTCCTCCAAATATTCTACTAGTTTTTCAGGATTGTGCACTTGTTCAGGGGTGAAACATTGGAGGTGCCCACCGAGCCTTGGGGCAGATCTCTGGATAATATTATTAAATTGCTTACTAACCTTAGGCAAAACCGAATCAATATTCCCAAGAAACGTTAACTACCCAAGGATGTTCAATATACTGAAAAGATATTGTAATGAAGGAGGAGACATCAGAAAATAAGTTAGTTAAAGTGCCGTTCTGTTTTTCCTCCATAAAACTCTCTCAGGAGGAGGTATACTTGCTAATTGTCTCCATGACGTACATTAACGGCTTCAGTACAAAACCCAAATAGCAGATAAAGCTTAAGGCCAGTGTTTGAATAACAAATCTCCCAGGCAAAACATCGTTAATCACAGCAGAGCACAGCAAACTACAAAAACCAACACCAATCTTTAACATGTACAGCACAAACAAGAGCATGGTGCATATCAAATAAACTAATACTGAGAACAGAGTCGATGCTGTGATCAGCAACGTTTATTATCTCAAACCCTTTGTGCCCCACGTTGGGCACCAAAAAGGACTGTTGTGGTTTAGCCCTGGTCTGCAACTAAGCACCACACAGCCGCTTGCTCACTCCCCCCACCCCTGTGGAATGGGGGAGAGAATCAGAAGAGCAAAAGCAAGAAAACTCATGGGTTGAGATAAGAACAGTTTAATAATTAAAATTTAATAGTAATAGTAACAGTAATAATATAATGCAAATAAAATAACGAGAGAGAGAGAGGCAAACCTGGGGAGGGTGTTAAAATCAAACGAACAACAAGTGATGCAACCACTCACCACCCGCTGACCGATGCCGCCAATCCCACAGCTGCAATTGCTGCTTCTCCTGGCCAACTCCCCCCAGTTAATATACTGGGCATGACGTCATATGATATGGAATATCCCTTTGGCGAGTTTGGATCAGCTCTCTTGGCTGTGCCCCCTCCCCTCCTGGCTTCTTGTGCACCTCACAGAGCATGGGAAGCTGCAAAAGTCCTTGACTAGTGTAAGCACTACCTAGCAACAACTAAAACATCAGTGTGCTATCAACAGTATTTTCATACTAAATCCAAAACACAGCACTATACCAGCTACAGTGAAGAAAATTAACTCTATCCCAGCCAAACCCATGACAATATATATAGATAATTCTATAAAATATGTATGTACATATGCTATTATATGTTTTCATATATGTACTTCCACAATTGCTAAATTATCATTGGTGTATTATTTAAGGACTGGCAGGAAACCATACGAAACATAAAACCAGAGCTAAAGCAATTTGCAAGACTCCTTTTCAGAAAGGCTGGGCATGAATTCTCCAGCACTGGACTATGATGTCAGAAACTTGCTGTCTGATCTTTTTGCTGTCATCTGCTAGATTTTTCTGTCTTGTTTGAGTTTGCTTTGTATCATCTGGCCTGTAGGTTCCACCAAGGTCTTCTGTCACTGGGACTGGGGTTATTCCTAGACCAGTGATTTCATTTTTTCATGAAAGAAATCTATCACTGGAAAATAAAGTTTTGTGGTTTTGTTTTTTGTTTGGGTTTCTTTTTTAGTATAAAATGCCTAGTCCTCCTTTTTCCCCCCCTTTTATCTTTTTTCAAAAAGCATAGGGGTATTTTTTTTAAGGTTAATATGTTTGGGTTTTGCTGAAAAACTCCAGAGAAATAAAATCATAGAAATGTAGACCTGGAAAACATCTGGAGATATTCAGACCAATTTGCACTATGGCAAGATGGAGTATACTTTGCCATCCCTGAGGAATACTTGATTCAGAAATTATGCTGTATGGCTACACACATTTAAAATTCAGGAGCTTCATGATCCTAATATACTGCATTTGATATGTCCTCCAGCCAAATGATATAGTGCTCTGAAGAGGTCTATCAAATGCAATATATTCCTTAGTTTGACGAGGGAAAAATTTATTTCAAATCTTATTGGTGGAAGAGAAGAAAAGCAAAACGTAAATATCCAAGTACTTGAGAGACTTTCAGCTATCTTATTGTCATAGTTTTAGCTGGGATAGAGTTCATTTTCTTCACTGTAGCTGGTATAGTGCTGCGTTTTGGACTTAGTATGAAGATAATGTTGATAACACACTGATGTTTTAGTTGTTGCTAGGTAGTGCTTACACTAGTCAAGGACTTTTCCAGCTTCCCATGCTCTGCCAGGTGCACAAGAAGCCAGGAGGGGAGGGGGCACATCCAAGATATTTTTAAAAAATATCATTCTGTGGAAATGTAATAAAATGCAGTTCTTGTAAAAGAGACATTTAGATTAAACATTTCCAGAAATAGCTGCAAAAGTTTTTTTGTTTTGTGTTTTTGAGAAAGGTGAGCTAGGCAAGTCATCTTTTTTTATTAAAGATTAAAAGACTCAGGGCTTAACTGAAATATACATTCATTAAAAAAAAAATAACAAAAAAACCAAACAAACAAAAAAAAACAACCAAACAAAAAACCCTCCAACAAAACCCCACAAAATACCAGCTCAGTCATCTTCAGGGTTAAGCACATTGTGGTGACAGATTTGGCAGCTGAGTGGCAGAAGTATAGCCTACCTATGCTAGGGAAAGCACAGAACACACTAAAATGTATTGAAAAATCTTCTTTCTGGCTACATTAAACACACTTCAGACACCTGGCCTAGAAGTGGGTCATCAAGTTCACAACAGACCAAAGGTGAGTAAAGGATAAAAAGCTTGTGTCCAGTCTGTGTTGACCTGGAGCTATTTGTATTCTGCCACTGATCTCCATCCGGTCATGTGCAATAGTGATCTGATGTTATAGCTTGGCCCAAACAGCCCCAGAATACAGAGATCATCCTGTCATTCCAAGGGAAGAAAAAAAAAAAGAAAAAAAAAAAGCATTCCTAGGTGTCTGTTGGGCACATCAGGAGTGTTTCCTCCATTTAGCATACCCTTTCACATCCCTGGACGGAAGGAGAAACAGGTCTCCTGATAATTTATCTGTAGTAACATCCCCTACTGATATTTTTTTCTCCAAGAACCCTTTCTTGGTTCATAACACTGTAAAAGCAAAGCCTGGGTGCTACTTCTGGGACATTAATGACTTCTGTTACTGTGCTGGACATAGGGTTCAAGATCTGAGATATTAGCTGTTATCAAAAAATTAAAAAAGAGTAATTTGCTTTCATATATATATATGTAAAATCTGCTTTAGTTTACTCACAGGTTTTATAGACAAATATATAACCCATGAGCAAATTAAAGTAATATTTTGGGGTTTTTAAGTGTAGAAAAACATTTTAATTCAGTTATTGTGGACCTGGCCAGTAAATACTAACCTGGGAAACGACAAACCAGTTTGTGTTTGCTACATGTATTATTGTCATGGTTTAACCCCAGTCAGCAATCAAGCACCACACAGCCGCTCACTCACTGCCCCCCCCAGTGGGATAGGGGAGAGAATCAGAAGAGTAAAAGTGAGAAAACTTGTGGGCTGAGATAAAGACAGTTTAATAGGTAAAGCAAAAGCTGTGTGCACAAGAAAAGCAAAACAAGGAATTAATTCACTCCTTCCCATTGGCAGGCAGGTGTTCAGCCATCTCCAGGAAAGCAGGGCTCCATCAAGTGTAACAGTTACTTGGGAAGACAAATGCCATCACTCCAAACGTCCCCCCCTTTCTTCTTCTTCCCCCAGCTTTATATGCTGAGCATGATGTCATACGGTATGGAATATCCCTTTGGTCAGCTGGGGTCAGCTGTCCTAGCTGTGTCATCTCCCAGCTTCTTGAGCACCCCCAGCCTACTCACTGGTGGGGTGGTATGAGAAGCCAAAAAGGCCTTGACTCTGTGTAAGCACTGCTCAGCAGTAACTAAAACATCCCTGTATTATCGGCCCCATTTCCAGCACAAATACAAAACATAGCCCCATGCTAGCTTCTATGAAGAAAATTAACTCTATCCCAGCTGAAACCAGCACAATTATGGATCCTTTTGAATTGGCAGAGTTCAGAAGATTTTTCTTTTTCTCTTCTATATGGGGGATTTGTTGTGAATAAGAAAGAATATCTGCTTTGCTGATAAATACAAAAGCATGACCTATAAGAATTTTTATCTCTCTTCTTTCATTTTATTGACAAACTTTGGGGCATGCATCCCATCTGCTGTGATACAGGAATTTGCATAAGACAGAGGGCACAGAATAATGCTTTCCTTTCTGATATTTCTACAAACTAAATGTCTGCAAATAAGCTCCCAACCCCTGCTATGATCCAGAGAGGTAATAAAAGAGCAAAGGATAAATGGCTCAAAAAAAAGGCATCCTTGGCTTTATATAGTCTTGGGGAGTGGTAGTATTACTTCTATTCATGTCTTTATTTTTGTAGGAAGGAATATACAGCTGGATTTTATTTGCTGGATTTGAAATAAGAACTTGTCATGGTTTTAGCTGGGACAGAGTTAAATTTTCTTCACTGTAGCTGGTATAGTGCTGTGTTTTGGATTTAGTATGAAAATAATGTGATAACACACTGATGTTTTTAGTTGTTGCTAGGTAGTGCTCACACTAGTCAAGGACTTTTACAGCTTCCCATGCTCTGCCAGGTGCACAAGAAGCCGGGAGGGGAGGGGGCACATCCAAGAGAGCTGATCTGAATTGGCCAAAGGGATATTCCATATCATGTGACGTCATGCCCAGTATATTAACTGGGGGGAGTTGGCTGGGGGAAGCAGCAATCGCGGCTCGGGGACTGGCAGCATCGGTCGGCAGGTGGTGAGCAGTTGCAGCACTTGTGGTTTTTTTTTCTTTTCCCTCTTCCCCCGGGTTTCATTTCTCTCTCGTTATTTTTTAATTATTATATTATTATTATCATAATCATTATTATTATCATTACCATTACTACTATTACTTTTTTATTTTAATTCTGAAACTGTTCTTATCTTAACCCACGAGTTTTCTTGCTTTTGCTCCTCCGATTCTCTCCCCCTTCCCACAGGGGTGGGGGGAGTGAGTGAGCGGCTGTGTGGTGCTTAGTTGCTGACTGGGGCTAAAACATGGCAGAGCTTAATTTCACTCTACAAAATTATTGAACTGAGGAATATAGCTTTCATCCCAGTTATACCTTATTTTTCCCTTATATAGGCCTTTATATATTTGAACATAATCTTCAAACCATTCCTGAAAATTGCTACACAATTCAGTGGGGACAAAGCTAATAGGCTTCTGTAGAAATATAACAGAATTTCATAATAAAAATAAACAAAATCCAGCCCATCTATAATCTATAGAATTTAGCAGCAAATTACACCTTTCTGTATTTAATAGATCATTTTATCCCTTTTAGAACACTCTTCACATACACTTACAAAATTAATATACTTTTTTATTGAAACTTTATTTTTATTAATAATAAAATATGCCTTAAACTATTGTCATGGTTTTAGCTGGGATAGTTAATTTTCTTCACTGTAGCTAGTATAGTGCTGTGTTCTAGACTTGGTATAAAAATAATGTGATAACACACTGAAGTTTTTAGCTGTTGCTAGGTAGTGCTTACACTAGTCAAGGACTTTTCCAGCTTCCCATGCTCTGCCGGGTGCACAAGAAGCCGGGAGGGGAGGGGATACAACCAAGAGAGCTGATCTGAATTGGCCAAAGGGTATTCCATATCATGTGACGTCATGCCCAGTATATTAACTGGGGCTAAACCACAACAACTATACATGAAGCTATCTGAGATTATGTTTCTGCTTAGAGTAAACATCTAGCTAATGTGAAAAGTATTATAGACATGTAGTGAACTATAACATTTTTAAAATAACAAAAAAAATTTACAATAGGGGTTTAATACTTTTATTACACTCTGTGGTTTCATAATTCTATATATAATTCAAGGACCATATTCTCATTTACATTAAAGGTCTTTTGCAGACATCTCATAGTGATATATTAAAGATTTTCAGTTTACCACAAAAGGTGTAAAGTATGCTTAATGCAAATGAAAATCAGATTATAAACATTTCAAGATGTCTTTCAACAGGACCCTACAGATTTTACACACACTCATAAAAACCCCTATGAGATCTTTCTGTGAAGGAAAGGAAGCAGTGTATCTACTGCTAACATCTCACAAAACAGAGGTGACTGTGGTACTACCACAGACAGTAGAGTAAAGAATTTGTCAGGATCTTATGGTTAACCACCCAAAAATAAGGTGTGAGAACAATCTCCAGAGTTCAAACACCTAAATTCAGATCCCTATGTGTGAGCTAGATGCTTAATTTCCCATTATAGTCATTGGAATGATTAAACTGCCAAAACATAGGCAGCCAGAGCCATTCAAGGTGGTCTAGAAGAGTGGTCTCTAACATTTTTTGTGTACCTCTATCCATAAAAACTTTTGACCGCACATCACCAACATATGTATATTTATTTATAAATTATATGCATGTACTACTACTGTAAATGTACATTGCAAAACATACAAAAAAATTGAAACAAAGATGAGATAAAGATGAAATAACCACTACTTTTAAAATATTTATTTTATTTTACTTATTAACAGTAAAAAAAATATTTTCTTCACAGATCCCAATGAATTGTCTTGCACTCCTCCTGGGATGCATGGACCCTGCTTTGGTGACTGTTGGTCTAGAGAAGCACAGCTGGCCTCCAGCTGCTGATTTACAAGTGCAAGTCGCCCATAGGTCCTGTGTACTGTCTGCCAGCTTCAGGCATGTCTCTTGGATATTTGCACGTATCTATTACAAAAGATGGCAAAAGAAATGAGCAAAATTGGCATTATTGAGGAAAAAATCATATTTTCATACTTTTTGACAAAGGGATGCATTGCTTTATTTTTCTGGGTATTTAAAGCATTTGTTTATTTGTTTTAAATGTTTAAAGTTTTGTCCCTTCCCAACAAAAAAAAAAAAAGGAAAAAAGGAAAGATGAGATGAGAGATCACTGCATGTGATCAGCAACACTGCATGTGCTTCTGCTCTCCATTACAAGAGGTCCTTACTACGGGAGGTCAGCAAAGTGCAGAGGTGGAATAGCTGCAGTCAGACAGTGCCTACACCAGTGTAAGTCCACACGTCCTCTGATCAGGGGACAGTTAGCCCTATACACCTATACATTGGTCAGGAATATAATTCAGCTTTCTATAAAGAGACGGGACATGAGTTTTAACAATGTTAACAAGGATGAAGTGTTACACTGCTGTTCTCTTCAAGGTCAGATCATGGGAGTTTTATCTCAAATCTACCAGTGCAGATTTTTCTCTTCATAAGAAAATGCAGAATGAAGGAATCGGCAAGGAAAAACGGAGATAGAAACCCTGCTTGTAAAAAATACCCCCAAAATTAAACAAACAAACAAACAAACAAAACTCCCAAGCCTCATCTTAAAAATAGAGCAGGTCCCAGAAAGAAGTTATATCTGGATTACACCAAATACTGAAGGAGAGGGAAGGAATAGCACCTGACTATCTGTGGCTATTTAGGCTATGAGATACTGAGGCTTGCTTCTGCCTGTTAGGGATTTCCAGCCCTTTGTGAAGTTTTTTTGTCCTGGAAATGGGCTTTAGCCACATGGAATGAGAACTGAATTTCCTCACTTGTCTCAGTTTAAGACCTGTAGTTTCATGAGGCAGTTGAATCCCTAACAAAACCCAGGGAATACTGCAGTCTTTTCCAGCCCAAGCCACTTAATTTTTCTCTCTGCTGCAGTGCTAATCAGCTGAAAAAACAATGATGGGGCACTTTGTCTGAAAGTGCCTATTTACTCTCAATAATTAACCCCTAATTCAGTGGATGGACAGATAAAGGTAATCAAACACCTGGTGTAATTGGAGCTTAAAAATGTCTTCTACCATCTGTATGTTTTGCAGTATATGCATTTTCTTTCATCTCCGTGCCACAAATCCTTGCTCAGAGGAGTCATCTGTCTGCATGAAAAGCTGTGGTTAAATCCCTCTTTTTTTTTTTTTCTTTTTTCCCTCTTACAGCTTTTATTTATACATAGGCTGTTCATGGAGCAACTGTTTATACTTGCTTTCTGATAGAGATATAACATATTATAACTTCAGAGCTTGAAATATTAGGATTTTCTCCTGTAATTGTATTTAATATCTTTCTATGAAAAGAAAGTTTAGATAAAGAAACCACCTAAAGTTTTTAGGTGACTTCAAAAAAGAAAAAGTCCCATCCCAAATCAGTGGGAGGCAGGGAATGATGCATACCAAATATATAAAAGGTTCATATTTGGGGGAATTAATCCCTTTATTTTATTAAGCAAAATGCTCATGTATTTGAAGGATCTGAAGTGGAGCCAAGAGGAGTGACTTAATGCCATTACACAACCTATGTAGATTAGATGAATATGTATTAGATGCAAACCTTTATATGAAGCTGTTAAAGGGCCAGGAGAACTGCTAGAATGGACTCCAGACTGTCCGAAGGGATTTGATGCTATAAAAGTTGCTCTGGCTTTAGGTCTTCTGAACCTAACAAAGCCTTTTGAACTTTATGTTATGAGAGAACATCAAGCACTGGGAGTACCTGTACAGCTTTTGGGGAACTGGAGAAGGCTGGTGGCTTACTTTTCAAAACAACTAGATAAAGTAAGTGCTGGATGGCCAGGATGCCTGAGGGCAGTGGCAGCCACTGTATTACTGATCCAGGAGGCACGGAAGTTGACTTTGGGACAGAAAATCACTGTTTAAGTGCCACATGCTGTTACAGCAGTGTTAGAACAGAAAAGACACCATTGGCTGTCCCTGAGCAGAATGGTACAGTATCAGGCAATACTGCTCGAACAAGAAGACGTAATAATGAGAGTGTCTGGTGCCTTAAATCTGGCATCTCTATTGCCTTTACATGAAGAAGAAGGATTAGCACATGACTGCTTACAGACTACTGAGCAGGTATAATCGAGCCGTGCAAATCTGAGAGATGTCCCCTTACGGGACCCTGACTGGGAATTGTTCACTGATGGGAGAGGTTTTGTCACCAAAGGGGAATGGAAAGCTGGATATGCTGTTGTCACTTTGGAAAAAGAAGTAGAGGCAGCACCTTTGCCAGTGAACATTTCTGCACAAAAAGCTGAATTAATTGCATTGATTCGAGCCTTGGAAATATTGGAAGGAAAACGAGTTAACATCTATATGGACTCAAAATATGCGTTTGGGGTAATACATGCACATGGTGCAATTTGGAAGGAGGGAGGATCGTTATCATCACAAGGAAATCCTAAAAAATGTGGCAAGGTGAAGGGAATGAAACACGGACTCCAAAATGCAGAGCAGAATGGAGACCTTTATTGTTTTCACACAGGGTAATTTATAGTTCACATACCCATCCACACACTTGGCACGCGATAAGCTTGCACAATTAAACAGTTCTGATTGGTACATCTGCCTTTGCCACGCGCCGATCACGCCGGTTTCGGTTGGTTCTTCTAGATTCAGGAACTTCCTCATCTCAGGTCCGGCTTCCCTTTTCTTTATCCTGTTTACCACATTATGTCCTTGGGTGACCATCTTTTACTGTACGGCTGTATCGATTCGTTCTACCTTATCACTATTCTGTTCTCCTACAATTCCCCCTTTTTTTGTTTCTACAAGCCAAAGCGAATGCATCGAATGATTAATCATGCTTTGCAAGCATTGCAAAAGACACGGGATAACTAATAATACAGCCATAAATGCAATAAGCAAAATAAGTGCTCCTTTTACTAGTTCTGTTACCCATCCAGTTATTCCTAATTTTTTTAACCATGAATCTAGTCCTAGAGAGCTCATCGTTAGTTTGTCTGACAGTTCCCGTAGCTTTTTTAGTTGAAAGACCATTTGAGAGTTATCACTTTGATTCATGCAACACATGCCTTCTAATTCCTCACATCCATGACCTTGGGTTAATAACAAAAAGTCAATGGCAGCTCTATTTTGTAAAGTCGCGTATCTGATAGAATCAGTATCCACTAAAAGAGCACCTATTGCTGCAGACGTAGTGTTGTTCTGTTTTGCTAGCCAGCAGCCTAATTTATTGAGCGTTGTTAAAGCTTGGGCAGCAGTGACAGCAGGCGCCAAAAAGGAAGTTATGACTGTTTTGTCAGCCTGCCAAAAATCTTCATTGTCTGAGCATTTTTCCTGGTATGTGTTAACTGATCGCTTTTCTTGCTTATGTATTTTTGTGATATTCAGTATCATGGATGTGTTAGGAGTTAACAAAGTTAGACGCCCCAACCTACAGGGTCCTCCCACAATATGTGAGGGGACCCCCTGCCAGGCCCGGTCACCGGTCACCGCAAATGAGGAATATTCCGGTTGGCAGGGTTAATGGTGGGTTTGAGGATTTAGATGTGTTCGAGGTGGTATAATTACACCACACTGATTCATTTTTGAACAGGGTTAGGCTAGCCATAACATTAGTTGTGAATTTCATGCTATTCTTTCCAGTGTAGTTAAATTTTAAACAGGCAGGCGCATTAACACTCCCTAGAATATCTAGCTCTTGAGGCTCTAACAGTGCCCGCGGTAAGCAGCTTGCCCAACCATCCCAATTCTCCATAGCATTTTTGATGACGTTCGTGGAGTTCCAGCTCTGCACAAGGATAGACCCGCTGCTGGTGCTGCTGACTAGTCTGTTCAGCTCTGGATCTTCCAAAGGGATCCCGACCAAGCAGGTTGTGAACGGGTTCTCTGCGCTGGCCATGGACAGGCACATATGACTCTGTCCAGTCACATTGGCAAGAGTGACCCAGATTTTTTTCCTGGGCTGGACGGAGATCCAGGAGGCACTATAGCTGCAGCAGATGAGGACGATGGTCTCAACCAGGGCCGCATGGCACGAGCCGGCACCCATCGCGGTCCTTGACCTGTGGAAACACAAGCATATCCTCGCCCCCATGTTAGTAGTGGGTATGGTCCCTCCCAAACCCCATTTTCTGGATTTCACATCATAACCATCACTTTTTCGGATTGGATTGGGGTTAGGCTGGATTCCATTGCTTTAAAGTGTTTAACTATGGGTGGTATGTCTTCATGTTGGAATGGCAATGTTAGATGGTTTAAAACATATATTACTCTGTTCTGTGGTGTCTCCTGTAATTCCCCGTTTTTGTTTTTTCAATAGCTCTTTCAGGGTGCGGTGAACCCGCTCAACTATTGCCTGTCCAGTGGGTGAATGTGGAATGCCTGTCTTATGTGTGATTCCCCAGGTTTGAAAGAAAGCTGTAGTAGAGCGGCTGATGTACGCGGGGCCGTTGTCAGTTTTTATTTCTTTGGGTATTCCAAGGGCGGCAAAGGTGGCTCTAAAATGGGTTTGTACATGTCGACCGGTTTCACCGGCAAGTGCCGTGGCCCAGACTACATGTGAATAGGTATCTATGGAGACATGCACATATTTTTGTTTTCCGAACTCAGCAATGTGCATTACGTCAGTCTGCCAGATCTGAAGGGAGAAGAGACCTCGCGGGTTAACTGTATACAGTGGTCCTGGTTGCTGCTGACAATCTGGGCAGGTTTGGACTATTAGCTTCGCATCTCCTATAGAGATAGCAAACTGCTTAGCCAATACCTTGGCTGCCTGGTGAAAAAATTTATGTGACAAATGGGCTTGCGGCAATGTATTTGGTACAGGGGTATGCAATGCGACATTGGTTAGGAGATCCGCGCGAGTGTTTCCTTCTGTTAAAAATCCTGGAAGCATAGTATGGCTCCGAATGTGGATTACACAATAAGGGAGAACGCGCTGTTCAGTAAGAAATAGCAATTCCTTGAATTTTGAAAATAAAACCTCATTCTGGATGTGTTTGATCTGGGATCTCTCGATTCGTTGTGTTATCCCTACAGTATATTGTGAGTCGGTTACTATGTTTAGTGGGACCTGGTCCCACCATTTAAGTGCCATTACTACAGCATGTAATTCTGCTATCTGAGGGGAGCCTTGAATGGTTTCTGTTATATGGTGCTATTGGCCCTCTTGTTCCCATGTAACAACTGCTTGCCCTGTTTTCCCTGACCCATCCGTGAACACGGTTTGTCCCTGGACAGGATGCCATTGGTAAAGGGCTTTTTTCTCCATCTGTATGTTATTATAAAAAGTGAGCATTTTGTGAGATGGGAGATGGATATCAAGTTGTCCATCAAACCCTGCAATGGCTAATTGCAGTTCAAGGCTATTTTGGAGGCACCAGTCAAGATAACTCTTGACTATTGGAAAAATAATAGTTTGTGGTTCTTCCCCGGCCAATTCTACAATCCTTTCTCTCCCCTTCTTAATTACAGCAGCAAACATTTCAATACGGGTGGCAAGTGTTTTAGCTGGTTGGTGTGGTAAAAACACCCATTCTAGTAACAACAATGGATCTGACGCCTGGGAGTCCCACTGTGCAATAACGGCCAAGGGTTGGGGGTTCTGATTGCATATATAAAGTTGAATGGGTAAGTTTTCTGCGCGACAGTGGCATTGTTGGGTAGAAATTTTCTTCTCTATATAACGTAAAGCTATTTGAGCCTCATTCATCAATTTCCGGGGTGTATTAGGGTTTGTGTCTCCCTTTAATAGTTCAAATAAAGGCGCTAGCATGCGGTTGTCAATCCCACACTGTGTTCTAATCCAATTTATGTTGCCTATAAGTCTTTGGACGTCGTTTAGTGTATGAATTTTCATGGTAATTGATATATTCTGAGGCTGGATACTTTGCTGCAATATTTTCCAGCCCAAATACTTCCAGGGCGCCATGGTTTGAATTTTTTCGGGTGCGATCTGTAATCCCTTTTTCTGTAATTCTTTCTGCAATATCGGTAACACTTCTTGCACTATGTTTCCTGTCGGGCTGGAACATAATATGTCATCCATGTAATGATAAATATATACATTCGGGAATTGTTTCCAGACAGGCTGCTGCTACGTATGTTTGACAAATCATCCGAGAATTTTCCATTCCTTGGGGTAACACAGTCCAGTGGTATCGGTCCATGGGTTCGTTCCTGTTGACCTTTGGGAAAGAGAATGCAAAACCGGGTGCATCCTTAGGATGAAGGGGGATGGTGAAAAAACAATCTTTTAAATCGATAATTATTATATTCCAATTCCGAGGGATCATAGCAGGAGAGGGCAGTCCTGGTTGCAGAGCTCCCATATCTTCTATCCCATTGTTTATTTGCCGTAGGTCGTGTAGCAGTCACCATTTCCCACTCTTCTTTTTTATTACAAATATTGGTGAATTCCACGGTCTGGTTGTAGGTGCAATATGTCCTACTTGCAATTGTTCGCTGACAAGTTCTTGAAGAGCAGCGACCTTTTCCACAGGAAGCGGCCATTGATCCACCCACACCGGATTGTCGGTCTTCCAGGTGAGTTTTGTAAATGGTCGCTCATCAATGACTGCTATTGAAAATTTTCTGGAGAGCTTAGGGTGAAATTGCCCTGCCCCATTACATCCCTTCCTAAAAGGCTGATAGGTATTGAGGCAGCGTACAGTCTGACATGGTAGGTTGAGCCTTCTAGTGTTGTAATGGTGAGCATATATTTGCTTTGATAGGTATCAGAGATTCCGCCAACCCCCACAAGCCCTCTCGTGGTGAATTCTAATGGCCAGCCTTTTGGCCAGTCCTTTAAGGTAATGACGGTGACATCAGCTCCAGTGTCCATCAACACTGTTATCCGAACACTCGAAGGGTTGGCAGTGGGATGATTCAGTGTCAAGGATGATGTAGGCCTTTGGGTGGCGATAGCTGAGGCCCAATACACCAGTGGAGATCCGGTGGCTCCAAACCCCGCATCATGTCGCTTGCGGTCATCTGCTTTGGGACGATGGCTTTAAACAAAATGAATTGTGCCATTCTTGTTCCTTTGAGTATAAGTACCGGAGGAGAGGGGGTCCAGGCCATTACCTGTATAACCCCCTCATAGTTGGCATCAATCACCCCGGGCAACACAAAAAGGCCCGCCAGAGTGGTACTGGATCGCCCTATCAAGAGGGTGCTGCACCCTTCCCCTATTGGTCCTTTCACGTTCAGTGGTATTTTGTATACTTGAGAATTCCAAAGGGTGCAGTCTTTTATTGTGGAGACATCCAATCCGGCGTTCCCTCAGGTTTTGGCGGTGAGGGAGGCCACGGTGCCGCAATCGGTGGTGTTGCTGGTGTTACCGGGTGTCGAGGTGGCGTCCTGGTGGTCATCATTATTCATGGTGAGTTCTGCGCAGGCTGCCTGCCCGTAACAGAGGGCCGAGGTACTTGTGCCGTCACGTGCCCCAGTCCCGCACTCCGCTTCCCGTTTCCCTGTCGCGGCAGTAGCAGCTGTCCGTCTGCATTAAACTTGGAGCGGCACTGGCTGGCCCAATGCCACCCTTTTCCACATCTCGGGCAAGCAGCGGGTGGAGCAGCATTGCCACGTCCTCCCCCTGTGCCTTGCTGCGGGCATTCAGCAGCGAAGTGCCCCGTGGATTGACAGCGAAAATATTGTCTGCCTCCGACTTGGAGGGCTGCGGCAAAAGCTCCAGCCAATGCGGCTGTATGGTGTTCTATAGACCCGACTCGGTTACATGCTTCTATCATTTGTACCAGTGTAGTGTTAACTGGTAAAGCTTGGAGTATTTTTTTGCAGTCGGTATTTGCATTTTCTACAGCCAACTTCAGTAAAAGAGCTTCTTTCGCTTCACGATTGTCAATCTGTTTTTCCAAAGTGTCTCGCATTCTATCAATAAATTGCATATAGGGCTCACTTACTCCTTGCTTAATGCTGGTGAATGACGGTTCAATTTTTCCCACCTCTGGTAACTTTATTATAGCTTGGAGAGCTAGGGATGCGGATTGCCTCAGGATGGCGGCGTTAAGCCTGGCCTGCAACCTGGGGTCTAATAATGGCTCAACCCCCATAAGTTGTGGAATTCTGGCCCCTAACAGGGGGTCGCCGGGCTGTCGTTCTATATTTTCTAGTGTGGCTGTTTCACAGCCCTCCTTCCATTTTTGCTCCCACAGTAACTTTTGAGTTGGCGTTAAGATCATTGCGGCTATTTGGCGACAGTCATAGGGGCACAGTAATTGACCGGTCATGATGTTTTCTAGTAATGACTGAGTAAATGGTGCATGTAGTCCATAAGTGGTCACAGTCTTTCTCAGTTCTTTAATTAAGTCCCATTGGAAAGGGGCATATTCCAGCCCTGCGTTGGCTCGAACTTGCACCGGGAAGGCAAACCCTACTGGGTCCCGGTCTTTTAACACCTCTTGGCGTAGTCATTCCCACCGTTCCCTTGGGTCAAAACCCTGTGCTCCCAGGGGGGTGTTAACGATCGCAGGTAAAGCACCCGCTGGGGGGTTTAGCGGAGAGGGCTTTAACATCGGGGGCTCACAACCCTCCTCCTGGTCCCCCAAGTCTATCAAATTATCTTTTTCGGGCTCTGATTTTCCTGATTCTGGTTTCAGTTCGGCTGTTATTACTGCCTGAGCGGCGGCGTTCTGGAACCTTTTTTCCGCCTACCACGATCTTAATGTTTCAGTCACCAAACGCCACGTAGTCGTAACTTCAGTTGCAGTAGCGTCCCCTCAGGATGCCGCCTCCCACACTTTCTCTCCTGCATGTTCCCAAGTTTTTACATCAAATACCGCAGAGACTGTCGAGGGGGCTCCTTGCTTTTGCAAAAATTTTAACAATAGCTTAATCTTATATGGGTCATATTTCACTCCCCTTTTTACTAACAACTGTGTTAGTAGTTTCACTATTGCTTCCTCTCCAGCTGAGAGGTTAGCTCCCATAGTTTCTGCCCAGCCACTCACCTGTCCTTCAGGCGATGTCCCAGGGTTGAAGCTGCAGTCCAGCTGCAAGCTTGACTCGTTCGGCTGGGTTCCCTTTGGACGCTCCTTGCAGCGCTGTTGTCCCATGTATCACGTCGGGGTCACCATTTGAAGGGAATGAAACACGGACTCCAAAATGCAGAGCAGAATGGAGACCTTTATTGTTTTCACACAGGGTAATTTATAGTTCGCATACCCACACACTTGGCACGCGATAAGCTTGCACAATTAAACAGTTCTGATTGGTACGTCTGCCTTTGCCACACGCCGATCACGCCGGTTTTGGTTGGTTCTTCTAGATTCAGGAACTTCCTCATCTCAGGTCCGGCTTCCCTTTTCTGTATCCTCTTTACCACATTATGTCCTTGGGTAGCCATCTTTTACTGTACGGCTGTATCAATTAGTTCTAGCTTATCACTATTCTGATCTCCCATAGCAAGGAAATTTTGAGACTGCTTGAAGCAGTTAATAAGCCAAAGGAAGTGGCAGTGGCACATTGCAGAGCACACCAGTCGGGACAGACTGATATAATTAGAGGAAATCAAAGGGCAGATGAGACTGCAAAAAGAGCTGCTCTATTTACAAGGATAGCAGCCTTAGTCCCTGAAGGAACTTTTGTTATTAACGTTCCTGAATATACAGAGAAGGAAAATAAACTGGCTGAGTTTCTAAATTGTATTAAGACCTCTGAAGGATGGTAGAAAACTCCAGATGGACAATGTGTAGATACTCCTCAAATAATGAGAGAAATTATGAAAAAAACACACGGTGCCACTCATATGGGAGCTGAGGCATTAGTAGAAATGATAAAAACATGCGCAATAGGCATTAATATGCTAAAAATCACCATAGGTATTACAAAGTGATGTGAGATTTGTTTAAAGTATAATCCAAAAATTCAGAGACCCTTACCAAGAGAGGTAAAAAGAGGCTCTATACCTGGGAGTTAT
>WEKW01000506.1:0-19118 GCA_013389905.1 Sula dactylatra
TTTAGTATTTTAAGGATCATTTACCTTAAAATAACATTCTATCTAATAAATAGATTGTAGAACTTTCTTCTAGTTGGCTCTTGCTCACCTCCTCCAGTATGCTTCAGCTGCCTAACGATATTTTATCACCCAAACCTCATCCCACTGGCTTTTTCCAGCATAAGCAGTAAACTTAAACCAGCTTAACTGAAAACCCATGGCTCTCTTATCCCACTGAAATTCTCATTTCAGATTGAAAATGCAGTTAAAAAAATGACTCCTCGCTAGATGATTTTCCCTCACTGATACTAAGGAAAACTGAAGTGACACAACAGAGAATAAGACCTATAACAACAATACGGTAACATGCATTTACCAGAAAGACTAAAAAGCTGGTGTCTACCAGACACAAAGCAATGAATGAAGCAGCTTTGTTCTCTCCTATTACCCAGGTAAGAATGAAATACTTTTCACAGCCCTGAGATGCTGCTGTCCTACTAGCTTAAAAAAGCTACGAGATTCTGTCAACCAAGCCACAGCTATTAGTGGCACTAGGTCAAGAGTTTCATTACATTTGTGACACAAAGATAAAATTTTCCCTTTCTGCTGCATGCTGTGAAGTGCACCCCTGGATCCAATTAATATCAGGTACAAATCTGTTTTTAGATCAAGCGCCCTACAGTTGCAATTTTTGGAACTGTTTGCTTTAGAAAAGTGTTGAAATTCCCCACTGTCCCCTGAGCACGAGTCCCTGGTGGTACCTGAGTAACAAAAAGCTGAGAGGGGCCCTCCTTTGAATTACGCAGCCCAGTTCACTGAACACACCAGATGACTATGAGTATGACACACATACGAGTGTCTGCCTTCATATGCTGTCTGTCCAGTTATGGTTGTGATTTCTTCATTTAACCAATATTCAGTATTTTTTTGCAGTGAACTAACACTTCATTACAACTTTCCTTGTAAGCTGCATTTTAAGAAACATTCTTTCAACCAGGCCACAAGGGATAAAGGACAGAGGAAATAAACTATGCTGAAAGAAAATGCTGTAACTGTAAAGCCTTATTTTCAACCTATGTGTTTTTTGTATATTTAGACTGTAGGCATTCTTACAGGAAAAGAATATCTTTTTATATGCATGTCATATCTAACAAATTAGAAACCTGGTCTTATTAAAATTAGAACTTTTAGGCAATATCAAAATAAACAGACATGTTTTGTTAAAAAACAACAAAAGGAGAACAAATTCACTGATTTTGAAGAATCTTTGTAAACCTTCCCACCTCCCACTTCTTGCAGCAATAACAGTACTCAACTGATGTCTGCAAATACCATCTTTTCTTCCATTCAGAGACCACAATTAATCATGAAAACAACTAAGCATGGGTACTGGGGTATTTTCATTGCAACAAACAAGAGAGATTATTGCTGTGACTCATTCTAGCATAAATAAAGTAAGCTTATTATAGGTACAACCTAATAGGATGAAATCAAAGCTTTGTACAAACAGCAAAAGGAAGGGAGACTCGAGGGGATGAATGGGCAAAAATTGTGCTAAAAAAAAGTAGAGAAAAAAACCCCAAAATTATTCATGTACTTTCCTCAAAAAATGGAGACAGCAACTGTCACAGTTTCACATAGACATTTGCCACAAGGTCATAAATATTCACTGTGACACTCCTGCCCTATTACGTTCACTTAAACAGTATGGAATCTACAAGACTTCCATCTGCAGAAACACAGATGAAAAGGACAGATCATTTAATAGGAAGAGATGAATGACAAAGAACAAAAATGAATAAAGTAATGAAAGATACATAGAAAAAGTAGATCAAGAACTTTGTCAGGACAGAAAGCAAGGGCCTGTTAAACGATATTGTAAGGAAGTACATTCATAAATTGTAAAAGGCTGGAATTCTCATAAAGCATAACATTAAAGCAAAGAATTCAGACGCAGATTGTAGTTAAGGCCACAATGACATTAAGAATCAGAAGACAACTAGACATTTTGTTGAAAGAAGAGTTTCTAGGATACATTAGCAAAAACCGAATTTAGGTCTCAGATGAGACTTGTAAGAGCTAATAATATAATAATTTTTAATTATTACTGGTTATAAATACACCTCTCTGGACAGGTTCACATCTGCCTGCTTCAAAGTGTTTAACATGGCCCCATTCCACTTTATAACAATATTAGTATTATTATTAGAGCTGTACTGAAATGTGTATCTCAAATACAACAAAATTATTATTCATGGTGACATCTTTGAAAATTGCTTTATGTGGACTATTAAAAAAATGGCAAATCAGAGAAATCTTCCAGGGAAAAAAAATAATGGCTTCCTTTCATATCTGTTTCTCCCATTATAATTCTGCTTATGTATAGGTCTTCTCTATGTTGTATATTTAGCTCCATTTAAACAGGGTGTGATTTGCTTAGGAAGAAAAATGTCAAAAACATAATTTAAAAGAAAATACACACAATCTCTTCCAAAACAGAAATCTCAATTAGTCCAGGGCCAGAAAAAAATTGCTTTCATTTTTATTTTTGTTATCTTAAGAACTGAACATCAGCTTTCGAATTTTCTTTGTGACCAGTCCAATTACATTTTGTCACCTTTCAGGAAATGCCTTCGTTATAGCAACTTAAACAAAAACAGCTCCAGTACAACACGCACATACTTGGACTGCCCAGTCAGTATATATGAGGACAGAAGCACTTTACAGCATCCTTAAGCTCTAACCTTCAAGTGTTACAGCTGTGCTGCTTCTCCATATCAGAAGACTCAGCTATTCTCCCTTCTCAGGGGTGTTCATGTTTGATTAGACAGATGCCAGGCACTCAGACCTGGTTAAACCACGATACACTTCTGTTGGGAGCAGCTAGGAAACCAAGGCTGTAAGGATCACTCCAGGATCTTCCTGCCCTGTAATGCCAATTGAGCCAAACTGAGTCACTACAGGTAATTTAAACTACTACTTTAGCACGTGTCACCTTTTGAATAGATCACTTGAAAATGGAAGCCAAGTTCACTTCAAAATGGAAGTGGTTGCAATCTTCTTTCTTTGACTGACATACACTCAGGGGGAAAGAATGGAAACGTGTATATACTATCTAACCTTAGCCACTTAAAGTGTGCAGTCTCCAAAGCAACTACTCCCCTGGATTAAACCAGATGTCTGGACAAATTTCATACTCAGCGAAATTAACGCCAGTTAGTCAGTGCTAACTTAGCCTCAAGAATTATCCTTCTGGACATTTTACAGAAATGAGTTTGTCAATGAGAGTTTTCACTTAGCAGGAATTCTTGAATGAATGCTGCAAATTGTTCCAGGAAGAGTACCTTCTAAATTTAAGCAAAGATGTATTTGTGCCACCTAGCTAATCCTGGAGTCCAGTTTATCTGGTTAGAAGACACCAGGCACCACCCACAAGTAGAGTGTACTACTTCTAGACCTTAACGATCTGAAACTGTGTTTGTCTCTCCCTGGTCGTAAAGGCAGCCTAGATGCTCTTGTCCAAGTTGCAATGAAAGCAGATCTTTAGATTGAAATACAGCAGACAGCCAGGGAAGGATTGCTGTCATTGTAGTTTAAACTTTTAGAGGTTTCCACTCCACAAACATTAGGTTAGCCCTCAGGATGCTAAACATTCCAGTGAGGATTGAAGGTATATAGGCTATTTGTGTACTACAGGACTTAGTAACAGTCCCCAGCTGTCCCTTCATAAGGCCCACCATTCCTCTCTTACCTATGCACGTGCTGTGTTCCTTAGCAGGGATCCCTGGCATGCAGGCAGGAAGCACACAGATGTAGTCCAGCCACGGCCCCAACCAGAGAACAGGACAACCAAGGAACGTTGCAGGGAGTACTGCTAGAAATTTTAGCTATATTTAAACTACAGTTTATAGTTATAACTATATATTTTAGGCATTTAAACAAACACATACCACCTATCAGCAATATTTTTCCAATTTCACCCCTAATTACAAGATAATTGAACCTGGACAGGCCCAGAATTGCACCACCAACAGCTACGCAATGCTAGTGATGGGAGGTGGCAATAATGCACAAAGCTTTGTTTTCTCAAGATACTCTACGCAGCTCTACAGAGTATATAATATATACAATGTAGACTCGTGGGCTAGTCAAGCAAAAGAACCCCACAAGCTGCTAATACTTTCTAGCTCCTAGTTAACAGAAAGCTGCAGAGGGCAGCACAGACAAGTTTTGCTTACTTTTAGATTATTGACTTCTTACTGTGATCGATCACAAAAATAGAAACATACACAAGAAACATATCAGTATTCCCACTGCCCTCCTGTCAGTTTGACAGTCACATCTGATGCTCCTCTTTAGTTTATTTTCTGCTTAAATAAACCTTCTGCTTATAGTCACGGTCACTTTGAAATTATTCACAAAGCAAGAGTTGTATAAAAAGAATATATTAAAGCCTGAGGAATACAGAAGTCAAAAGTCTAAAAATACAAGCAACTTACCAGAGATTACTGCATAGTTGAAAGGCAATGCTCTTACAATGCACATGATTAAAAAAAAAAACCAAAACAAACCTTACAGCCACATAGACCTGACATTAATGGAGAACTAGCTATTTGTGGAGCAAAAGCACCTCTTGACATTATAACTCTGTTTTCTAGCTGGTAATTTCTTACGATTCACGCAGTGTAGATTTCTCTGAAATAGACTACAACAATAAACTGCAATCAAAATAATTATAAAAGTATAAATTTGCCTCTCCCATTCAAGTTTAGAGCCAAGAACTCATACTTCTTTTTCCAGGAGCCTACTGAAGTGGCAGCAGAATTAGAGAATCCTTAGGCCATTGTCGCATGAATCAGCCCACAAAAACAGCGCCATCTTTGGTCCACCGCATTAATAAATGCTCCTAATTATCCGCTCTAGCTTTGTGGAAGGCACAGAGGGACACAATCATTACAGTCCCCCTGACTGTATCAATAGACTAAGGCAAGAATGACACTGCAGAATGCCATTTCCTGAGACAGTCACCCTTAAACCCGCCTTCAGAGGAGGGAGGCACAGGCACAACGCTCAGCGACACATCAACTTCTAGGCAATATCAAGAAAGAAACTCTAAGTAGCTCCTCTACCAGTATGAGGTTTCTCAGAAGTATTCTGCTTTCAATGGGTCAAAACAAACTCCTCACAAACAGCTTCACAGAGGTCAATGTCCTTGTGTGGTCATTCTGGAGGTCCTGCTGCACCTTGTGTCTCTGTGATGATGCAATCCCTCCACACCATGCCAATTATTGATATAGGAGCTGAACCCTTCATCTGCTGGGAAGCTGAAACACAAATTTTACCTGAAGCCACGCAGTACGAGATGTAGACATACAGCAAAACAATACCGTATCTCGCCTAAAATTGCTGTACCTGTTAAGTGGTATGAATTAAGCTAAAGAGAATTCTCTTTGCACTTTTTCTACGACCATTTTGACTCTTGCTTTAAAGTGCGTTAATCTTGTTTGTAGGACAAACAACTATTTGCAAACAGACAGCAAAAACAATTTTCACTGGCTCTTAATCCCAGGTACCCTTCCTGTCAATAGACTAATTGTGGAGTAATATCCAACAAATGTAATAAGCAGGTGAAGTATAAGTGACAGGCTATATAACAGTACTCATTCCTTCCCTTCCAAGCTAATTCTGTAGCGTGGTCAAGATGGTCACCTCAAGAGGGAGAGACGCAGGCTCAGTCTGAGGGAGGATGTGAAGCCAAATCTTGTTGCGTAATTTGGAAGCATATACTATAACCACACCATGTTAAATGAGGGAATCAAAGCATTTATAATTCCTACCCACACATTCTGTAAACCACCACATAATTAACCAGAAACTTATTATTAATGATAAATAAGAATTATAGAATTGAAGTATATTTTCACAACACTGAAAATAAACTAAGAAGTTGCCTTCTGTTGAATTTGAAATAAATTAGACCAATCCAAAATAAAAAATAAACACTATTAGTCAGAATTACTCAGTGCTTGTACCATTCTATTCCTTCTCTCCCCCGGGCCTCAAAATTTTTTTTATTCATCAAAATGGAGTACCTCATTTTTCAGTTTCTGAGAATTCTTTGCAATAATTTATTTCTTTTATTTCTGTGTCTCATTTCTTTTTTTTTTCCACCAGCACTTTTTCAAATTTGGCATTGCTTATTCCATGACAAGCTATCAACCTCTTCATTTCCAAGGCAGCTCGCACAATTCCCCAACTTTCCTTATGCTCAGCAGCTAATGAAGCCACAGCTGGTGGCTTATGAATGCTGTGCACATGGTCTCCATCACCATTTTGATACCTACACATGCATTCTGACACTAACTGAGAGTTAGAAAGTTTATATCTAGAGCAAAAGATTGCCTGCATACTCACCCCAAATATAAAAATATTTTGGTTTGGCTGCATTGATATTCTTGCCTGTGTCATCACATTTAACTTACAGGACATTTTTTCCTGACTACTGCTTTCAGTACTACAGGTGGAAATTTGGTATCATATATTTTTAAAACCACAGAAGTTTCATGAAGCCTGTCCCCTTATTTCACCTTCAGCAAATCATAGTTATGTCTGATTTTAACGAAGCATGAAATTATACCTCAGGAAAGTAAATTAACAAGCAACACCAGAGACAGCTGTTGTATTTCTCAGTGTCATCAATCCAGATATATCAATTCATATTCCTCAGTATATACTTTATTAAAAAATCTACATAATAAGTAATGAAGCAAAAGATGAAAGACCTTCACAATAATTCTATTCTCCTTACTCTGCAAGATAGCTTTGTACTAGTGTATCATGAAGATGCTTACAGTACACAAAAATGCTACAATGAAAACTTGTATTCCCCCAAATATATTCACAGAAGCCAACACAAAAACATATGGCAGGTAATATATGAGATTAAAGTTCAGGTCTAGAGTTTAGCTCAGAAAGACAAAAGAAAGGCAATAGGAGAACAGAGGAATATTCATCTTCAGTTTACCACTGAAACATTAATTAGAGCTGTGCACGACACTCCTTGGAAATTGATGTGTTCTTAGGGTCTCAGAACTTTCTGTAAAAAAAATCCATGTTATTCTTCAACAGTTTCTATACATATTTCAATTCTTGCTACTGATTTTGGTAGTGTATTTTTGGTTTTTCAACTGGGTTAGTTTCACTTTTTGCAATACTTGCACTGGACTCTCAGTCAGGACATCCAAATAAATCACCCAACCGTGTATTCTCAGTTGAATTAAAAGAAGGTATTTCAAACCTTTTTCAGAGGCATGAGAAGAATAGGGTGAAAAGCTAAGTGCTCCAGAGGTCCAGCAAGGGACGTATTCAGAGAAAATTATGAACTCTTGTCGCTGGGCATCAGCAAACATGCCTTTCATGAAGAGAAGCAATTTACCATTTTGTCAGTGTAAACAGAAGGTTTGTGATCTTAAATTTCTGTTAAAATGAATGGCTATCATGTTTAGGAATTGCTGTGCTTCTATAAACATATCCAAGTAGACTTTGTGCTACTACTTATTTTATATAGAATATATTAAGATACCTAAAGTTTTGATATTTTATAAGCACAGGAAAGAAATGTTAATTTTGATGGTCACTAGCAGACACAGAACAATCCAGCTGTGGGAAAGAGAGATACAAGAGAAAAAGATTGCTGTTTTCTTGTTTGTTCACTAGCTAACATTAGTAGAAATTATATACACAAACTCCCTTTGGAAGAAAAATATAATAATTGCAAAATAATGAAGTAATTGCCACCATAATTTACAAATCTCAGTAAGTTATTACAGTTAGTGTCTGTATATCATGACAGCCAGTTTTACAATACTGATTAGTTTATTTGGAATACTACCAGATACATTAAATGTATAACAGAAATATTTTAATCAATATCACAATTAACAACATGGAACTATTCCTAACAAAACTACTTCAGACAAAGAAGTTGGAACTATCTTATGGTTAAGAATGTTAAGATTTCTCTCCTGCAGCAACCTGTGCTCAGAATATATAACAATAATAATAATAATATCCTTTTTCTTAGAATAGTATTACATAGTATGAAAAAAATATAATAGAACAGTTTGGGTTGGAAAGGACCTTTAAAGGTCATCTAGTCCAACCCCCCTGCAATGAGCAGGGACTTCTTCAACTCCATCAAGTTGCTCAGAGCTCCATCCAATCTAACCTTGAATGTTTCCAATGATAGGGCATCTACCACCTCTCTGGGCAACATGTTCCAGTGTTTCACCACCCTCATTGCAAAGATTTTCTTCCTTACATCTAGTCTAAATCTACCCTCTTTTAGTTTAAAGCCATTACCCCTGGTCCTTTCGCTACAGGCCCTGTTAAAAACTAGGACCCCACCTTTCTTATAAGCCCCCTTTGAATACTGAAAGGCCACAATAAGGTCTCCCCGCAGCCTTCTCTTCTCCAGGCTGAACAACCCCAACTCTCTCAGCCTGTCCTCACAGGAGAGATATTCCATCCCTCTGATCATTTCTGTGGCCCTCCTCTGGACCTGCTCCAACAGTTCCATGTCCTTGTGCTGAGGATCCCAGAGCTGGACGCAGCATTCCAGGGCGGGTCTCAGCAGAGCAGAGCAGAGGGGCAGAATCACCTCCCTCAACCTGCTGGCCACGCTTCTTTTGATGCAGCCCAGGATACGGTTGGCCTTCGGGGCTGCAAGCGCATATTGTTGGCTCATGTCCAGCTTTTCAGCCAACAGTACCACGTCCTTCTCAATCCCTTCATTCCCCAGCCTGTATTGATACCGGGGATTGCCCCAACCCAGGTGCAGGACCCTGCACTTGGCCTTGTTGAGCCTCATGAGGTTCACATGAGCCCACTTCTCAAGCTTATCCAGGTCCCTCTGGACGACATCCCATCCCTCAGGCATGTCAACTGCATCACTCAGCTTGGTGTCTTCTGTAAACTTGCTGAGGCTACACTCGATCCCACTGTCTGTCATTGATGAAGATATTAAACAGTATGGTCCCCGTATGGACCCCTGAGGGACACCACTTGTCACCGATCCCCATAATTCCTCCCCATGCTATCTTTTCTGTTTATACTAATATGATGGTTGAATATGTGAATTATAAAACCAATTGCAGCCTTCGGTAGGAAGCTGCATATATGCTGCTTTGAGACATGCCTCTCTGATACCGCCCCCCACTTTTTCAACAAGAATTGAATAGATTAAGCACTAAATATAGATGTATATAGGAGAACTTCAAATAAGCAAGTCCAGCCATCTGTGAAAATAGGGAGTGCTGCCATAGCTTCATTAACTTACTGACAACCAATTCAAAAGAGAATTCAAAGAAAACAGAAGCAGAATTGCTTGTCTACAGTTCTCCAAGCAAGATTTAATTGGTTAAATAAGGCATGTTATTCCTTCTGGCCTGCATAAGTTCCATTTGAAACTTATTCCAAGCAGAAAGTACTTCATTACTTCTTTTATTAAGCCCTTATTAAATCAACAATCAGTCTCTAGAACCTTTTCTCCTCCTATTCTCAGCATTTCTCTCTGAAACACATTGCCAAAGTAGACAGTCTTAACCAAAAACAGTATGTACAATGCTTAAAAGAAATCTGTATTGACTGATGTCAACCTTATAAAACTGCTATTATGTTTATTTCATCAGTGCTTACAAGCATCTTCCTGTTCAGATTATCCCATAAGAATTATCTGCAGAAACTGTCAATAATATCCTCAGCATTTTCAAATGCCTATGGTCAAAACTGCACAAATAAACAAGAAATTAAAGTCCTGACAGCATTTCAATGCAGATATACCAGAGGCAAAAGCACGTCCTCCTCTCTGTAATGCCACTGCGTATGATCCAGATGCAGAAAAGAGCACAAAGTCAGCGTATTGGCAAAGTGATGGAGTGGAGCCTTTGCTCTCTCTTGTCAGGGCATCAAACAGCACAAACAACTCAAGTGCAGATTAAGGATGCATGGATGTCCACTAGTGGTAAGGAACAGCGTCAGACCGTTATCTTTCTGGAGCGACAGGCTTAGGAAAAAAAGGCTGAAGCCTGTATTTCCTACAAAACAAAGACACTTTCTTGGCCCCCATGAATCTCTTTAAGGAGTATAGCCAGGTTTTTTTGCTGTAGCCCACCATAATTCTCAAATTCCTGGGCTTCAAAGCAACCTGCTACTCCATATAAAAGTGGTACCACATTAATGATTTTTACATCAAGTGGACAAGTATCTTCAATGCTTCTGCAAAACTGAAGTTATACATAGAGAAGATTGATTTGCATAGTAGGAAAAATTATGACAATGAAGCTTAGAACTATGGTATCCTTGATGTAATTTATTAATGCCCATACTCCATTAGAATCACATGTATGTGAACATTTACTTATAATGCACACCAGAAAGAGATTCACTGGCACTTGGGAGGAGTAGATACGGGATCAGTTCTTAGGCCAAGGGAAGAAAATATGCCTCCACGCTCACATACTGCCATTTCTCTAACGAGGCTTCAGAATTGTCTGTAACTGTATAATAATAGGCAACATTTTAGGTCAGAAAAAACCCCATATTTTCTGCTATTTTGTCCTCAGACGCAGTCACATTATTAAAATCAGATGGAAATCAGCATATTTGCAGGACTCCAGATAACAGGAGTTATCTGTCTAGGAGGCTACAATTGTACTTTATAGTGCTTAACTGCAACGCAGCTCTCAACTTCTGCATCCTGCCACTTTTCTCCGTTCTCACCTAAGATTTTTCCAAGTCTGTACTTCTGTCCCAAATTATATCTTCAATAAATATAAATATAAATATCTATAATTTATACACACATGCACACAGACACACACATATATATACATGTAAAATACCTGCATTTCTCAGAAACAGATGAAGAGATGAACAGAGCAATTGAAAGAGAAGACGAAGTTGAAATAAATTGGCCAATTCTAACTCAATCTTACCTCTTTTCAGTTTGTTTGGGTTTTTTAAAGCTACTGTTATGACAGTGGAAATCCACTTGCCTGACTAGTGCTAAGAAATTAAGCCTACTGAATAATACTGAAAATGTAAGACAAATTCAGTTATTAAGGCAGCACAATCAGAGTAGCAGTTTCTCTTCTCTCTTCCTTAACTAATCATAAAAGTCTCCTTGAAATATCCTGGAATATCCCCTCCAGATTCTTTGATAAAACCAAAGGAAACACTTCATCATCTGAATAATTTTAATATTTATGACAAAAAGGGCAATTGCTGAAGTTTCACCAGTACTGTGTGAATATTAACAGAATGAAGACAATAATGCTCAGTTTTTATTTTACAACACAAAGTGCAGAAATAAAATTCTAATTTCTAACAGATTTTCTTATATTTGCACTTAACTTGTGGTTGTTTCAACATCTCTCAAGTTATATCAGAGTAAAGAAATACTACGACAAAGAAGTAATTTTTGAGAAAAATTTATAAGAACATTTTCTGACACTTCATAAAGAGCTTGAATTGTGGAAGACCAGAATTTGCAAGTTTTTATTTGGTCAAAGGTTATGCCAAACTAAATCACCTATGCTGCCCAAGTGTAGGAGCTGCTGCTACTTTAAAATAGAATGCTAGGTAAGGAAAAAAAATCTGAAATAGTTATTTTTAAAGGATTAAAACAGCTACTATCAGTTTTGAAACACTCATTGTTAATACCTTCCCCCTTAGTAGTTTTCAGGAACTTGCTAACTAGATGATGTTTAGTTACTATGATAATTATATATCCAAGGGGGAAAATTAATATACTGGCTAAATTTCCAGTCTCCCTCAAGATACTCTTTTTAGGCATGCATATATATATGGTACCTAGGTAGGAAGCTTTTCTCTTCCCATCTCATAGTTTATTTTCAAATTATAACTCTCAGTTGGGACTAAGAACTTCTGAATTCTGTTCTCAGCTCTGCCACCAGCTATGTAAATCTGCCAAAATCAACAGTCACTCTAATGCTTTTGGTTCTTTGCGTAAAATGGATCTTCTGCTATTTTTCTTGCAGTATTCCTAGGAGGACAAGTTCATCTCTCTCCCTTGCTGAAGTATTTTGATGTAGACAGACTCAAAATGAAAACAAAAGTTTAAATTCCTAAGTGGATTTTGTTATGCGATAAATGTAAAATTAAATGATTTCATTAGAGCCCACAGAAAATTCTTTGCCACAAATGGCACAACTGTAAAGGGCACTATCATATAATTAAGTAACTCTAGAAAAAGATGACCAATCCAGAAGAGGTCTGAGTCACAGCAGGCACCTGCACAGGCAATCTTTGCTGAAGAACTTTTCAGCGGAAAACTTTCATACTCTCATATGGGTTTGGATGTTTCCTACCTTTCATTCACTTTTTAAAGAATTTCTGAAAAATAAGCTATTGCAGTTTAGCATGCATCACAGTGGATGTATAACCTATAATGACACATCATTAAAATCTTGCTCATTAGATTCAAAACCTTAATAGAAGAGCAAAATGTTTGTTTGCTCTTCACTAAAATATAGCAAGCTAATAATAGCAGGCGTTAAACATAAGGCACTTGGCAGGGTTTTCTTCACAATCAAGCTGCAAGCCAAAAATGCCAAAATAAACCCTTTTTTTCCAGCAGCATAAATATAATTTAACATTTAACAAAAAAAAAAAAAAACACACACACACAAAACTTACAGGTAAAGCAATCTTTTAGCAAATTTCTGCTATGACAGAGCTTCACATGACCCTTCACATTACTTCCTGGGTTCATTTCCTAGAACAAACAGAAACAAGACACATGTGAAACCGGTTATATCATTTTGAAATATTGTATACTGTTGTGGTTTAGCCCTAGTCAGCAACTAAGCACCACACAGCCGCTCGCTCACTCCCCCACCCCTGTGGGATGGGGGAGAGAATCGGAGGAACAAAAGCAAGAAAACTCGTGGGTTGAGATAAGAACAGTTTAACAATTAAAATAAAATAGTAAGAGTAGTAATGGTAATGATAATAATAATAATGATAATATAATAAAAAGAAATAACGAGAGAGAAATGAAACCCAGGGAAAAGAGGGAAAGGGAAAAAAAAACAAACCACAAGAGCTGCAGCCGCTCACCCCCCGCTGACCGACACCGCCAGTCCCCGAGCCGCGATCGCTGCTTCCCCCGGCCAACTCCCCCCAGTTAACATACTGGGCATGACGTCCCATGATATGGAATACCCTTTGGCCAATTCAGATCAGCCCTCTTGGATGTGCCCCCTCCCCTCCCGGCTTCTTGTGCACCTGGCAGAGCATGGGAAGCTGGAAAAGTCCTTGACTAGTGTAAGCACTACCTAGCAACAACCATAACATCAGTGTGTTAGCACATTATTTTCATACTAAGTTCAAAACGCAGCACTATACCAGCTACAGTGAAGAAAATTAACTATCCCAGCTACAAACATGACATATACCTATGCTTAATAGCCTTAAACCATGTTATGAAGCAAACTTTGGAAAAATGTTTTATGCTGGTGTCTTCCAGATGGTACAGCCTAAAATACCACTTCTGGACTTGAAAGGTAGTCTTAAATAACCTTTATCAAATCGTACACCATATACTGGTTCCTATTCATGTTTCTGTAGACCCTCAGATTGATTTGAGATTAATTAAAGATTAACCTTTGATCTCCCTCAGCGCAGCAAAACCATACACGATTTTCCCCTCTACCAGCCACACTAGTGGAAGAAGCCTTTTTGTAGCCAGCTTACCCATATGGCATTGGCAGAATACCATTCAAGAATAAATAAAGCTTAAAACAAAAAAGCCAAAACACATAATTTGTTCACTAGCAATGTTTTTACACACATATGCTTGCAAAATAAGGAGTAAAACACACTAAACATTTAACTAAAATAGTTGTCGTATGAGGGCAACAAATACAAGCTCTGTCCAGCAAAGGACCCAAACCAGCTAAACCCGAGCTGTACAGGAGCATACGGTGGGTGCTCGCAGTGGGCAACTCCCTGCTGTGGGGGACGGAGGTCCCCAGCTGCTGCCCTGACCTGTTGGCTGGGGAGGTTTGCTGCCTGCCAGGGACTCAGATCAGGACATTGTGGAAAGGCTCCTGCAGGCTATTACCCTCTGCTGCTCTTCCACACAGGCACCAATGACGATGCCACGTGCAATCAGGAAAGCATCAAGCATTGACTACATAGCTGTGGGATATGATGGGGGCAGGGTTTGGAGGGTGTCAGGCCATGGGAGCTCAGGCAGTTTTCTCCTTAATCCTTCCTGAAAGGCAGAAGAGTGTGAGGAGGAGCAGACAGATCCTGCAAGTCAACAACTGGTTGTGCAGTTGGTGTGGGCAAATGGGGTTACAGGATGCTCTACATGGACAAAGGATTGTTTAGGAAAGATGGTATCCACTGAAGTGGGGGAAAACATTTTTGCCAACAGGCTGGCCAATCCAGTAATGAGTTTTAAACTAGGAATAACGGGGCAGGAGAAGATGACCAACAATCAAGTGAGGAAGTGAAGGACCAGGTTGGCAAACAGAAGTATGGGGCAATGTGAATAGGAGGAAATTTGTAAGCAAAAAAACAGGGCTGTGGGGGTCCTACCCCAACCACGTCCACCTACATAGGAAAATGCCTCCCAGGCAGAATTATGGGGAAAGCTGTCCCATCTCTTCTGGGAAATCAGCATGCTTTTGTACCTCTCCAAAAAGCCTGTACACTATTGCACACAGTATACAGAACAGGAGGAATTAAGAGGTCTGCAGGCAGTTGGACCTCACTGGGATCAGAAAGACATGTGTAGGATAGCTCACATGAACATGAAGGGGAACAGGAAACATTCCTACTGGTGTATATGCACCATAAGGAAGACTATGGAAAATGGTGGCCTAGTACTGAATGCTAATGGAGACCTGTCACAAAGGATATGAGGAAGACCAATACACTGAATGCCTTCTTCACCTCACTCTTTACTGATATCAGCATCTCAGCAATCCCAGGTCCCTGAGATCAGTGGGAAAGCCTGGAGCAAGGTAGATTTCCCCTCAATGGAGGGGGATCAGGTTAGGAAACATTTAAACTAACTGGACACACACAAATCCATGGGCCTTAATGAGATTCACCCACATGTACTGAAGGAGCTCACTGATGTCATTGTGAGACCACTCAATTGTTGAAAGATCATGGTGATTCTTCACTGGAAGAAAGAAACCATAGCCCCTACTTTCAAAAAGGGCAAGAATGATGATCCAGGAAACTGCAGGCCAGTCACAGCCTCACCTCGATACCCAGGAAGGGAATGGAGAAAACAATCCTAAAAACCACTGCCAAACACAAGAAAGACGAGAACGTGTTTGGGAGTAGTAAACATGGATATGTGAAGGGGAAATTGTACCTGACCAACCTGACAGCCTTTCACGATGAGAGGGCTGACCCAATGGGCAAGGGGAGAACACTGAACATTGCTTTTCTTGACTTTAGTAATGCTTCTGTCACTGCCTCCTCCCTGTCAAAATGATGCAACAAGAAACAGATAAATGGAGAGTGAGGTGAACTGAAAACTGGCTCAGCTGCTGGGCTCAACAGGTTGTGGATCAGCAGCACCAAATCCAGCTGGGCGCCAGTCAAAGGTACACTGCCAGGGGTCAATATGAGAGCCAATACTGTTCAATAACTCATCAAGAACTTGCAAGATGGGACAGAGTACACCTTCAGCAAGTTCACAGATAATACAAAACTAAGAGCAGCTGATATATCAGAGGGTTGTACTCCCATTCAGAGGGACCCTGACAAGCTGAGAAATGGGCCAACAGTAACCTCATGAAGTTCAACAAAGGGAAAGGCAAAGTCCTGCACCTGGCACGAATAATCCCATGCACATTCGCAGAAAAGGGCCTGAGGGACAAGAAGCTGGCCATGAGCCAGCAACGTGCCCTCACAGCAAAGAAGGCCCACAGCAACCTGGGCAGCATTAGGAAGAGTATCACTAGCAGATTGAGGGATGTGATCCCTCCTCTCTGCTCAGCAGTGGTGAGCCATCCTGAAATGCTGGACCCAACCCTGGGGTCCCCAGTACAAAAGAGACATAGGCTTACCAGAGCAAGTCCAGCAAAAGGTCATGAAAGCAGTCAAAGGACGGGAGCATCTTTTTTATGAGGAGAGACTAAGAGAGATAGAGCCTTCAGAACAGAAGGCTCAGAGGGATCTTATCTATGCTTATAAATACCTGATGGGGGCAGGGTAAGGAATGCAGAACCAGATTCTTCTCAGTGGTATCCAGTGAAAGGACAAGAGGCAATGGGCATAAATTAAATACAAGCTATCCATTTAAACATAATGATTTTTTTTTCCTGTGAGGGTGGTGAGCTAATGGCACAGATTGCCATTGATTGCAGCATCTCCACCCATGGAGATATTCAAAATCCAACTGGACATAGACCTGGGCAATGTGCTTTAGGTGACCCTGCTTTGACCAGAGGGTTGGACAATCTCCAGAGGTGCCTTCCAACCTCAACAATTCTGTGATTCTGTAAAGTGTTTCACTTAACTGGTCTCTGCTTAAAATAAATTGAAAAGAAGATAAAATAAATTGAAAAGAGTTTAAATTAATCACCCATGAAATCTCTTCTCTGTGATGCATGGAAAAAAAAAAGGAAAAAAATCAACCTCATTGTGCTTTAGCTAGTGTAAAAGGCATAAAAAGGTTATAGCTGACAGCTATCAACATATAGTAACCCTGACCCTACTAAAAGCCAACGTGTCTTTTGGCCTCTCTGATATTAATGGCAAGACTTTACAGTCATAGATTAGAAGCAGTGGAAGAAATTCAGATACTCTGATCCAATTCATTGTAGAACAGAAGCCATAAAATTTTTCCCCAATAATTCCTGCTTCAAACTCTCCTTGTTTTCCCTGAAAAAGCAGAATATACATAAATATATAACTTCAGGCAGATATTCACATGTGATATTTAAAATGGATTAACAACAAATGCAACAAAAGGAAATATATACTTAAAAACAAACTTTACTCTGACCCCTCAAAAAATTTTAACATGCACTCTAAAAATGTGAATTAACTGCATGGTATTCTGTGGTATGGTATTTCATGGCATTTCATACTAAATGAAAAACACCGATAGCTATGTGGGCATTCATGGGTTTATGACTGCATGACCCAAACAACAGTTCCACTGTATGTGCAGAAATCAACCTATGGAGTAAGTTTACCGCTCATGAATTAAAAAAGCACAGATAAACTTCTTTGGACTTTTAATTGAAAATGTTTTTACAGCCAATATATTACTTAGGGAAAAAAATATCCTCTAGCACCTGAAATCATATACCTTCAAGAGAGCAGATTAAGCTTTTATTTTTCCAGACACTTTTTTTTTTTAACAAGTTTGAATTTGAGTTGTTGAAAAGTTACAACTACAAATTATATTTCAAATTCTCTAGCTACCTATTTCCTTAGACAAAAATTAAACAGTGCATGTCTATTTTATTCTTTGTCAGGGAGAACAAAGAATATACATTAAAGAAACATACAGTGGCTTTCTGTACATATGTACTCTTACAAAGGCATGTTGCATGTATACAGTCACACAACTATCTTTTGTGTTCATGTTGCTAAGGAAACAAACTTTTGTGCCAAACACGCTTACAAAGACATTCTAATTCTTAAATGGGTGGCTATGTATCTTTTCTTAGTTTTTTAAATCAAGGAAAAAAGCTAGCATATAAGGTTACAGAAGAGCTTTCAATAGGCAAGAGCATGTTAAGCTCACAAAATAACATCTGAAATACAAAGTTTTCCCATTCCATAATGTTTGTGTACTTAGATGTAACTTCAGAGGCTAGCCCAAAAGGTAGCAGATTACACCATAAAGTTAGGACATTACTGGTTTTGCATAACACAGAAGATGAGGCTGATAAACCCTGAAATTTTCTTTGACTTGTTGAAAACTCAAAATCTATAGGAAACCTTCACTACTGAGCTGTTAATATCAGACAGTTATCAATGGCATAAGATAAAATACCATGAAAATATACTATCCCCATTTAAAGGACAAAACAAGTTTGCTAGAAAAGAACTGTGTTCTGAAAATAAAGCTATCAGCACACCCATTAAAAAAGGATAAATCAAAGAACTACGTTACATAGATTTGAGTTCATGTTTTCCTGTTGTTTCACTGAACATTACACAGTCTCTATTCAATACCTGTATCTGTTTTATTTATCTTGGTCCATCTGCTCTGCAAATGTTCTTGCAAAGCAGTTTCCCATAGCAACATCAAATATCACATAGTCCCAGTCTTCTCTTGAAGCACTTCTAACTGATCCACTCCTGAATTTCAAGCAGCATTTTTTTCTGCAGTACTTAAGTAAATAATAAATAACTGGACTATTTAATCAAACCAAAAAAACCACACAAATGAACAAATGCCCATGAATAAAATCTCCTAATTAGGGTTTTTTTATTTTGTTTTACTGGTTTTATCATTTCATTTTGGAGAGAATTAGAATTAAATCATTTAAGGCAGGGATGGGAGATCTAGGTTATAAAAAAACCTGTCGATCTGTTGGTAGTTTTACTTGATTAAAATTTCAAAATCATTATGTTACATGTAGCAAAACAAACTGTGCACAATACAAGTTTTAAAGAATAAGGTTGCACTGTGCTGGAAAGTAAGTTTTGGAATGAAAAGCCAATGACTGCTTACTATGGGACAACTTCAGCTAGATATCATCACCTACAAATCATTAATAGACCATCTAATTTTTTCATCCTCATGTTTACAATGATCAAAGAAATATAAATAAGAGGAAAATTTCTCAATACATTTTCATGCAAGGTAAAAAATTAATAACAGTGGTTTCCTGAAAGTAACTTAGATTCTCAGGTAAAACATATCTTGAGAACCCCTTCTCCCTATTTTAAGAAGCAGTAGAAATATAAAATATCCATTTTAAGTGAAGATCTTATGAAAAGTCTCTTAAAGTAAGCACTCAAAGAAACCCCAAACAAACAAAAAACAACAACACCAAACCCAAACCTCAGTAAATATTGTGTTGGTCTTGAGCACACTGGTTCTGTGTGAAATAATAACAGAAATA
>WEKW01000507.1:4950-47362 GCA_013389905.1 Sula dactylatra
AACCACCCAGCGCTTTTACCGTGTCAAGCTTTGCATCTCTTTTCTTCAGAGCTAACAATCGGCTTGCTGTCCTGGAGTTTTCCTGGTGGATTAAATTTAGACTGGCATGTCTCCAGTGTACTTTTTCATAGAGTAATAATGTAACTAGTGAGAATAAAAATCCCTGAATTGATTGGTATTTACAAAATATTATTTCTAATATTCAGGATTAAAAAAAATACTGAAATGCAAAAAGACCCCAAACTTCTGTATGGCAGTGAATCACAGGTTATTTTATTAAGTTAAAAGCAAAGCTGAATGTTGCATTTTCTAAATATCAAGTAATTTGAGCTTATAGTTTCTTTTTAATAAAATAAAACCTTGCCTCTGAATATTGCAAGATCCAATTGTCATGCAGTGGTACCAGTTAAGCCAACTTTTCATAGTGCTTGAACCTGAGACAAATTAACATGTACAGAGACATCCTTCATTTCTGTTACTAATTTAAGTTGGGGAATAATTAAGATAGTCTTAAAGGAAACAAGCTGATCATATTTTTTTATTAAAGCACATGGTCCTTCAGATTTTTTGAAATAAGGACAAGTGATTTCAGCTTGTTCTTTCATAGATCTCTAAGAAGCACTTTGAGGCTTAAAACATAAATGCTGTTCAGTCAGTGTCCTCTACTCATCTGTATGTTCCCAAGAGCTGATATTTTCTACTGCATCAACACCTTTATCAGTGAGGGCTTTAAAAAAGCAGTTTGAGATTTTTAAAGCATCATGAGCATCATTAGGGGTAGTATTGCTTGCAAGCCATATAAAAGGAGATATTGCCAACAGTGGTTTTGTAAGCAGAGAAATGTTCTACTAGCTGATATGTTTGGTAAAAGTGAAGTACCTACAGATGCACAGGAATTGTATAATAAAGGAATTATATTTGAAATCAAGGGCGTTTTTCTCCTCTTCTTTGTTCAGCTATTACTGGTTCTAATAAAAGGTACTATATTTCTGGATAAACTTTGTTGTGATTTGGTTTGCAGTTTCTTCTGCTCCAGTTTTATCACTTAGGGCTTTCCTTTGTTTGGGTCATTAAACCCCCAAAAATATTAAAAAGCATGTAAGGTGTTACTTCTTTTTCTCATGTCATTGTTCTTGAAAACGAACTTACTTTGGTTTCAAGGCACAGTCAAAAGGAAGGGGGTTTATGTGCAAGCAGTTCAGGGGAAGAGTTTATTCTTCCATATAAACAGGGTTATGTAAGCTGGATGGCTGCCCCGGATAATCATATTTCAAAACTCCTCAAAATACTTGCAGAAGGGTGTGGTAATGGCAAATACGAAGTAGTTTAACAGCTGAGAGGTCTGACAAAGGGCTTATCATAAGCAAACCGCTAGATAGGAGTACCAGCCAACTTTTCTAGCTCATTTAGAGTTTTCCCCTTGGCTTAAATCTAGTGTTAGTAACTGTATCCTGGCCAATTCCTTGAGTACTGTCTGAGCAAGGAAAGCAACCATAACATCCCAGTTCCTTTCCATTTGATGTGTTGTGCTGAGTAGGAGATTGGTGTTGGGTATTAGCTGAGGGACTTCTCTGAATAAGCGCAGGTGCTGCTTCATTCTTCCTATGTTAGTGTATTTTTGCTGAAATTCCCTCTGGAGAAGTTGAAATACAAGATTGGAATGGGAGATGGCCTCATGTCATTGTTTCTGGCTCTTACCTGTAGTACAAGTCCCCCTCTCCATCATCTCCTAGGCAGTACTGTGGGAACATTAGTTTTCGTAAAGCTTCAGCAAAAGATGCCTGGAGGAGGCCGGGCGGGGGGGGGGAAGAGATTATGGGGAGCCTCAGTGAAAGGGAAGAGATGACTGTGTTGTATAGGAAAATCATGTTTTGCTTGGAGGGAAGGGGAGGGAGCATTCAAAACTGGTATCTCTAACACAGAAGACAAGACTGTCTTTTAATTTGTGAGATGAAGCTAGGGGATAGTGTCTGCCATGACTGTTAATTTTCCTTCCTTACACTTGTAGATGCTCTGTTCCTTACTCTTCCAAAAGCTTATCAGTTTTGATTAACTGGAAGCATTTTTTTTTTTTTGTTTCATGTTTTTTTCAGGTGTTGTCTCCATCTCCTGGTGTAATTCTGTGGTTTTTACCAGGAATGATTATGCTACTGTGAAGGTGCTGGTCTTCAGCTTCCTTTCTAAACAGTTCCTATTGTATCTCCAAAACCACTTTCCTATCTTACTGGTGTCTACATGAACTCTTACTGCTGGGTCATCTCCAGTATTTTGCAAGATCATGTTCAGATATGTTGTCAGATCTTTTCACCTTTACACCCAGGTGGCAAGTCATCATGCGGTCCTCTATGATACTGTCAGAAACCTAAACAGTTGGTTCATGTTGGAAACACCTAACACAGCAGTTTCCTTTTTCTTGCACCTAAAGAGTTGTCTATCAATTCAAAAATAAATCTGGCCATTTTACCAAGCACATACATAATGGAATAATTTCATTTCATTAGGTTTCTGCCCTCTTGCATGGAATTTTTTCTTCTCCATTAGGGCTGCTAACATGGAAACAGGGTTTCTCTGTGATGCCCCTGAATTATCTTTTTGAACCTTCTTTCCTGTACAGTTCAGTGGGAAATAACTGTATCTAAAGTTCTATTTAAAGAAATCGGGAATTAATATGACTGTTATTGTGCAGCTGTACTTCAGCTAGGTACGCGTTAGTACCACTACGCAGCTTTGCTTGCGAAGACTCTGAGGAGTATGAGGTACCCTTGTGATGCTGAAGTCAAGGGGTTACATGCAGGTACTTCATGTGAAGGTGCTACACAATGATGCACCTCTTCTGCCATGATGTATGAAGTGATGCTAATGGGGAAGGAGAGGCTATTTCGGGCACACCTGCCCCTGCTCCTTGCATACATTAATAAATGGCTGAAAAACCTGCCAGGAAAGACCTTACCTGTTCTTATAGACTACATGTCTCTAACTAGGAAACTCCTGAAGTTCCCTCTCCTTTAGGGCAGTCAAAGGCAGAGGGAAGTAAGAAACACTGCAGTCCTTGGTGAAATGCTCCCTCATTTTGATAGAGGCCCTGTGCAAGTGTGGGTGGTGAACAGACTGCAATGGAGAAACACGAACAGGTCTGTAGGGCTTGAATCCATGGAGAGGGAGTGGAAACCAGAGGCAGGGTTGGAGGAGATGGGCTGAAGAGCCTGGGGGTGGAGGACCGGTAAGGAAGGAGCATGCTGCAGACTGGATGGCTAGCCACGGTCTTTGGGCAGAGCAGGGTGCTGGGTGCGGAGGATACAGCAGAGAGGGACTAGAGCAGGGCTGGATGGACCGAAAGGTTGGCCTAGAGCCAGACCGGGAGTTTCCCACACTTGTTTTATTCTCTGCCTTGTCATACCCCTTTTCCTTTCTTTTAGTACTTTGAACCTGGTTGTCGTCTTTTGTTCCTTTCTTATTTCTAGATCCAGTTCAACAGCTGCAGAAAGGTTTAACAGTGTACGAAGAGCCTAAAGTTTCCTCTTTGGCTTCCTTCCCTTCTCTCTGCAAAGCTTTTTAATATGAAACATCATCTTCTGCAGACTGTGGGTGTTTGGAGGCATGATACATAACTGGGTAGCAATGCAGGTAAAACCGAGATGAGGGAATTGTGTCATGCTCTTTTAACTCCCTTGGTTTTACTTTTCAATTTACCATTAAAACTTGGAAAGACAATACTTTTGAAAGGTTCAGCTAGTAAACTGGTCCAACTTATATAAATTAACCTAGTTTAGAACTGAAATTACTTTGTCTGAATTTCTGTTTTGGGAGGTGAATTTCAAGATCAGTCTTTTTGCAAAGGTAATTAGATTTGAATGTCTAATATCTGTTTCAAATAAGAGTTTGCTGACATATTGGTGGAAGTCTTTAAAAACCATTGAGTCTGACATTAAGACATCACATGTTATGCAGATGAGATGAAAGAGGCAACAGGGCAACTGTTCTGCATGTGCATTGCCCAGGAGAGTCCTCTAGCAATAAAATTTGTGCTTTTGCTACTTATGTTTTTGAAATTTTTACCTCTGCCTATCTGATGCCAGATGTGTTCAGCTAGGCATCCTCCCCAGCAAATGCTGGCAAAGAGTCGCCATTGTGCTGTCAAGTGTTCGGTGCTTTTAGAGTAAAATAATTTTTGCTTGTATAAATAAAAATTGCTAGAAATGTCAGTGTTAGTCTTGATTCTCCAGTGTTACTAGTTGGAAAAATACAGTTATAATTCAAATATTAACTTTAATTTAATCCTGTAGAAGCTAATTGTTCAGTTAATTGGAACAAGCAGCCTCTTTAAGATGACTTTTCATTCTTGCTAGCTTTCGGTAAGATAAAAATGGACAAAATACAGTGACAGTGGATTAAGTGTCTTTAGTGCATACACTTTCAAATGTTATTTTTGTAAAGATCTTAAGTGTGAAGGGGGGGGAGTTAGCCTAATTATCCAGCTGCTTTTGCTGAAGGCTAAGGTGGTGATTTGCATAGTACCAGAATAAATTAACAAGTTCACCAGGTTGTGGAACAGGATTTTTCTGGCACATAACTGTGTAGCCTAAGAGTTAGATGCAATATCTTTCTATTTTACCAGAAAGTTTTGGTTTTCAGACTCTTTTTTGGTATTTTTTCACTATGATGTGAAACCTTCTCTGAGAAAGTGAAAAGGGAGATTTAACCTAAAGAAAAACAGTTGTGGTTTCCAACAGTGCCACTGATTTTGTGCCTCATCCTAATTTAAAGGGAGCTTCTGAGGTTTATTGGTACGTATTTCATCACAGTACAGCTGCTCTAACTCTGATCCACAAAAATCTGTTCTGTAAGTGTTGGAGGAGGAGAGGATTCTGTTTTTGGGAGTTGGTAAGCTTTCATGCACTCTTATGCTTGTTTGGGGTCCCTTCTCTTCCCCACTCCCTCTCCCCCCAGTACTGGCGTGGCCAAATAGCAATGATCAAGTTGCACATGGCTCGGAAGCATCCCACATGCAGCTTGTCATCTGCTGATTGATTATTCCACTTAGCTTATTTTCCATCTTATCTTCCCTGGATGTTTAAGGGCTGAACCCTTGTGCCAGGTGCAGCAGTGTCATTGATCACAAATTATGCTGACCAGCTTTGCCGGGCACATGGGATCACGCAGTGGGAAAGGGGCTTGGTTGTGGTCTTTTTGAATCCTGATTCCTCTGTAGTTATTTGCTTACATACCAGCTACAGGAGTTCAAAATGGGGATTCATGGGCTATACCATGCCCAGGGAGAGACAGGTTAGGAAAGCTGGATACTGAACTGTAAGACTGGAAGAGATAAGAGTAAGGAATTACGAGTAGAGCATCAGTCTCTTCTTCTGCTTACAACTAATAAGCCTCTTTTGGAGGAAAAAATGGTACCAAAAAATAATCTCCTGCTCTTTTGTTGCCTTCTTCACCCAAGGTCCCTTGTGACAAGATCACACAAAACTGACCTGATGCTTGTGCCAAGTGACCTTCCTAATGTAGATATGTTGTTACCTGAAAATTTCATAAACAGGCAATCTGTTTTAGGGAGACTCCCAGTATAGCTGCTTTTCCTGTTGTCTTTTTCACCACCTTAGTTATCATGTTATCCATTTGCATCTGCTCTTTTCTTGTCTCAGGCTTTGAGGAGATAACTTGCCTCAATCTTTTTAATGAAATATGAAGTTGTTTGTTGTTTCCAGGTCAATAAATCTCGCTGGGCTCTTGATTTGTGGTCATGTAAAACTCTTGTTCACATGAAATGTAAAATACAATTCTCAAGTGTTTTCACCACTCTTCAAGTATCAGATATGTTGAATCAACTCAGTTGGTAGACTAAATTTGCTTTTCTTTTAGAAACAGAATTCTGCTGAAGAGTTTCAGGGAACGTTCCCTCTTTATATTGGGTAGCGTTGAAACATCGTGTGCTTGCTTGGCTCCATGTTGGACTGCTCTCTGTTGAGGACACTTTGGTGTCTTTACTGGCCTGTCTCATTTCTGCTACCGGGAAATGCATTTGATGTTACTTAACCTGTCCTCTACTTCAGAAGCTTTGCTTTTGGAGGGTAGGAAAACTCCATTAGGTGAGAACGTGTTTGTTCTTTCTTGTGAATTGTAAAGACAGGGTCATGTCTCTGGAGTTGGATTAATTTCTAAAAACTTAGCTCTGTGTGATTTATTAAATGTTCCTTTCTTTTCTATTACTTAGGCTCATGTTTTTTCCCCACACACCCTCCCCAAACCCATGACTAACTCAAGGTTGCTTTCTCAACATCCAGAGGGATTAACTCTCAGCTGCAAATGGGAATGGAAAAGGGATTACGGAGCGCATTCACCTAGTGGTGTTAACAGATACCTAAGAAAGCTGATGTTTCAACTGATCCAGTCAGAAAGATGATAAAACACTTTTCCTGAGGATATTATATTTAAAGAGTGTATTTTAAAGTTAGTTTTGATTAGTTGAGGTAGAACTAGTATGTTTAATCCAATTACTGTTTGAAAACTTACATTTCAAATGTGAAGATCACATCTTACTTAAAGGTCTTAATAAAAATCTCCTATAATTGCTGGATTATTAATAATTAATTACCAATTTCTTTCTTGGTACACACTTGGGGCGAAGGGAACAGAAACCCCATGAGAGAAAGAGGAATCCTTTCTTACTTGTTAAAGAAAGAGCTTTACTTCCAAAAGAACTGGCCTGGATTCCTCTTGAGTGACGTCTTCAGTTCAGTGAAAGCTGCTTTCTGTAAATATTTACATTTTGAAAATGTTGTTTATAGTTCTAGCAAGACTTGAGGGCAGGTAGGAAAGCAGAAGTTCTTCATGGGAAGGAAAGAGTAAAATGAAAGATACACTCGGCGCTATATAGTACAAGGGCTAGAAACATAGTAAACTTGGTGCAGCAGATCTTACATGGCTAAGGAGAGTTTACTATTAAACACAACACTAAGCCAAATAGCCATGTAAGATTATAAATTATGATAGGTTCATAAAAAAAAACCCCTTCCAACTGCATTGGAACTTTACATCTGTTTTACTTTGCATGTAGTGGCTATTGCACTTCTGAATGTGATCATTCACCAGTCTTAAAACAGTACAAACTGAAGAGAGTGCTTCTTTGTTCCTTACATTCCTCTGGCCTCTCGTGGCTGTGCGTGACGTTGGATCCTCAGAGAGCACCTGCAGAGGTTACAGGTCTTGGTTTTGTACTTTAAGTGTAGATGTATAATAGATGAGAAAATACAATTGCAAGTGTTAAGTTCTTAGCTCATACTTGCAGATGTATCAAGAGCCAGCAGGGACTCTCCTTTGGGGAGTGATAGGGAATATTTAATAGTTACTGTCCACCCCTTTGATTTCTTATTTCTGGTATGCGAGAATTAAAGGTGAGATTCATCTTCCTGAACCTTAGCCAGCCTAAAGGTAGGCACCTGCTCTAGGTTATCTGTCTAGAGCCCTGTTCTAGACAGGTGCAGCGGAAACAGCTAGAGAGCAGTTCAGTTCCTCTTATTTTTGTTACCCTTTGTGCAGATGGGAAAATCTGTAATCCTTTACGTACCCAGCCAACCTAGATCAGAGCAATAGTTTTTGGGCAGCTGAAGCTGAGAGAGTAATTCTGCCCTTAATATCTGCAAAGTTGTTGTTAGAGAATTGGGGAGTTTTTGTAAAATGTTTATCTTTTCACATGTGTGAGTGATTTTTCTGTGAGTATTGTTCTGTTAAATGTGAATAGATCAAACAGATATGTACATTCCTAAATTTTACTCAAATTAGCTGTTTTGTGTTTAGACTCAAAAGAAATTTGACAGAATAGTTCCAAGTTTTATTTAAGAGGTGGAGCAGTATCATCTCATCTCTTCAGGTTCTCCAGGTCCAGTGTGTAATTGTAACCATCTCTGCAGCATTTTGCTTGATGTCTAGCAGTAAGCTGGGAGAGGATTGGTTCCCTCTCCTCCAACTGCATGGATCTGGCATACAGAACACCTAATGACAGACCACCGTAAACTCCTGCAAGGAATATAGAAGTTTTTCAGTTATTCAGAAGCGTTTCTTATCTTCTGTGTGAAATGCTTATCAGATCAAACTAGGTTTTAGATGAAATAATTTAAAATACAGTTGAAAGAGATATTTTTTTTAAAGGTATAGACTTAGGGCTCCAGTTGAACTTATAAGTAGGTGTCAAGGGTGGTAAAAGAACGTAGACGTGGGAAGTAGATGTTTTATTTGCGAACCTGAATTTGTACTGAAATAGACCTGTATTTCAGGTGTGGATCCGTCACTGCAAGCAGAGAACAGAGTCCCAGTCTCTTCGCAAGCTACCGCTGCTGTATCTAAACAGCAGAAATCTCGTTCTACCAACTCGAGGGATGAGCGCTTCCGATCTGGTAAGGAAAAGAAATGTAGCTAAAACATCAGGTGTCTTCAGAGGAACTGTGTACCACCTACACCTAACAAAAAAGTTGGAAGTGCTTTGGAAGAAGAGAAGAGCTAATGAATATTTTTCAAGTAGCTTTTCATATTCATGTTCGTGAGTGGTTTTGTTAGAATCCAGAATGGAGGAAATGCTAGGAGGGAAAGAAATTGTAGACGTGCCTTCTGATGTTTTTCTTATTGTGAATTTTATACCATGCTTAACAATTTTTGCTTGTTTGCTGATTTGGGTTTCTGGTCTGTGGAACAGTTGTTGAAACATTTAGAAGACTACAGTGTGTGGATGGTTTGTTTTTTTTTTTTTGCTTGGTTGCTTGGGCTATTTTGTTAAAGGAAGGCTATAGGATTATCATATTTACTGTAGCTGACTTTCAAATATTTCCTGGTTTAAAGCAAGTGCACAAAAAAGGGAAATGTCACAATGGATATTCTACTTAATTTTAAATGGACACCACTGCGACAAACCTGGTTTGGAAACTTCTGTGAAAATATCAATATCCTCATCACATCCTGTTTCCATTGTTACTTTTCAGGTGGTTGAAGTACACTGTTTCCCTGTGAAATTCCTTGTCACAATAGTGAGAAAAGGCAGGTGTTTGGAAGCTTTTCTCTCCTAAATACCTTTGGACTTTTAACGGGAAATTTTTCTGTTTGTTTTCCAGAGTAATTATATGTCTTGGGTTTGGGGATGAGAAGTGCAAGTAATGACATGCACTGCGCATCTTTAATATGTTGTTGGTGTTGCGTCACCTTGCTTTGCAACTGCTTGGGCTTAGTGGTTATTGCATCATATTTGCATTGCTGACATTTAAAACCTTGCTCCAGCAATGGAGCTGATGCGCCTGTATGGGTTCCTTATGAATAACTGCAGGATGAATGAGACTTCTTAAATATTCTGAGGATATATATGGACTCCTGGGGAAGATGCATGTATTCAGCTACCCCAAGAAGAAACTTCTGAATGTCAGGGAAGATTACATAGTATTAAAATTAACTAAATGATGTGTTTAAGAGTATGTACCAATTGGTCATTTAAATTTATTTTTGCATTTCAAATGTATCCTCAATATCATTCTACTGTTGAATATATACCGGAAAAAAACAGATTTAGTGGTTAAATTACAGCCATGATTTCCAAGTTACTTTGTGACCAAGCAGATTCCAAATAAATTACAAGCCGAGTCACAACTACAGCAGGGAATACCTGGGAACTATTAGCTGAGAGAGCTGGGAGGGTCTACAGCAATATGCTGTATAAACTGACAGTTTTCCTGTCTCAGAGCCTCAGATGTCCTATTTAATTTGCACTGAGGATACTTAAAAAAGCAAACAAACAAAACAAGAAGCAAGTAAACAACCCTGCCATATTACTGGTATTGTTTGGTGGAAGTTTGGCATAGGGCTCCTTAATTAGTCTTACATTGCAGGACATGTAGAAGTGGGTGGATATTAACAAGTTCAGCTAGCATACTTGCTTATGAATAGATGTGGCTTTTAAACGTTAATCTAACTACCAGTCCTAATTATCAGCACTTCCTCTTTTCCTAGAGCTGATATTTCTATGGCCTTGTTGATTTTAAAATTCTTTAAATGGACTTTCAGTGATTCTGAAGTACTGCTCACAGTCTTGTCGGTCTAGAGCTCAGCTGATATTTTTACATCTCAATATGAGTATTTCTGAATGACCCTAAGTGTTCAGGCAATCCTGCCAGTGGACAGTTATTCAAGATGAAGCCTGATGTGTAGGGATTTTAGGCTTTCTTGTACTTTTACTGGCCAGTGCCAAAACTCTAGATAGTACTTCATGTGGACTGCCATGGCCTTCTGTGGTTTCCCATCACTGCTCTGGTAACTCATGTTTCATTAAAAATTCTTGCCTAGAACGTGTTCTTCACTTTGAAATGTAAACCCTTGGAGAAAAAGTTCTTAGTTGTAACACATGTAATTGGATTTCTTTTCCCCATTAGTGGTATATGACAAGGCTTAGTGTATCAAAACCAAAGAGTTAGGTGGCATCAAAACCAAGTAGTGATGGTTTTGCTTGACTTGATTTAGGTTAAACTTATGTCTACACAACGTAATGTAGACATAGCTTTCAGAAGCCAATATCTTTACCTCTTTTTCCTCTCCAATTTTTAGAATAAAATTCTTCAGACTTAGTGCATTAGTGTTTCTCTTCTTCATGTCAGTGTAGAGATGGACTGAAAGAAAAATGCAAGGTGTTTGTTACATGTGTTTTTCCTCTTTGAAAGTCTTACTACTCGGATTCTAATAGATATTGAATCGTCTAGTTCATTTGAGGCTGAAAACGCTTCACATCTGTGTTGATACTCTTTTACATGGCTACTCATGCTGTGAGATTTAGGTATACGTAGAACCTAAATAGAAATGCTGGCAAAGACATCTCAGAAAACACCTATTACTGCGAAGTAGCTTCACTTTGTTCCTCCCAATACTTTGGCATAAAAAGAGTCACAGTTTTGCTTCACAAAGTGTCCCAGTTTATCTGAGAAATTCTAGCTATGCTAAAAGCATTTTCTGCCTAAAGAAAAGATGTCCCCCACCACCAGATGGAAATGTTACCTTTTTAAATTTTCCTGTATGTTGGCATGTTACCTGTGTAAAGGATAAACAGCTTTAGGCCATAATTCTGGATACTGGATGGAATTGCTTCTTCTATCAATTGCATGCCTTATTTAATTCTTTAGGCTTCTGGGGGGAGTGGAGGGTGTGGTGGTGTTTCTTTTTTTATTTCCTTCCAGTCTTTATTTCTTTTTTTCCTTTCTTTGCATGTCATCAGTTCTGCTGTGTCGTTTTCAAGAGTAGCTGATGAGGGTGGAACGCAACTTTTCATAGAACAGGATCTCTTTCTGGAGTAATTACAGTTGTTTTAGAACCATCAACATAAATTACTTAAAATAAGCAAGCAAAACAGTTTTGCCTTTTTATGCAATTAATCTGCCATTTACTAGCTGTAAGCACATTTTTTAATTGTTTCCCTGAGTTGTTGTCCATTTAAATTAACTACAGTTTTTCTCATCCACAGATTTGTCCTCAAGCAGTAAATATTACAAAAAACATTTCCAACAGTGAATACCATCAATAAATACAGTAGACTACTAAGGTACCTAAGAGTTTGCGAAACAGCAGCGCTGTAAAACTTTACAGCGCTTTAACTAAGATTTTGTTCTGTTAAATGAAGACAGTGTGAGAGTGAGAAATGCAGAGACTTTGCAAGCATTCATCTGTGATAAGCGCTAAGACCTTCATACCTTCAGATCAGGGGGACACTTGGTGATGGGTGTGTTGCTGTTGCTGCTGGCTTTTCTTTCAGGGAGGGTACGCAGTTTCTGGTGGCGGCACTGTGCCTTCTCCTGTGTTCAGTCCCACTGCTGCCTGGTTTTGGATAAGAACACAAATAAGTTAGCTGGTAAACCTTTAGGGTGTCTGAAGAAGCTTTCTCGGCAGCTATACTTTCTCTTCCCACTCTTGCACTTTTTTCTGGTAACTGTTCTTCAGCCTGTTGGAGATACAGCTGTGATACACAGACTGTTCTGCCAGCTTGCCTGGAACAGGATACAGAGATGTATTTGGGGAGCTGCTCCCGATGCGGACCAAGCCGGCTTAGCATGCAGGCGTGATACCTGTACAGCAGCATGCAGTATACAGCAGCTTTCTCCCTGTCCTTTCCCCTGTCCTTCCCTTTCATAGAGCTTGATCCTGCCCTGATCCTCTGTGCTCTACCAGCCTTCCTGGAATCATACTAGCTTTTAAAAAATGATTCTTACTTTTTTTTTTTTTTTAACTGGCAGTCCTTGTTGCAGGGATGCAATCACATGGGACGCTAGTTTGCAGCAGCCATTTGTAGAGGCAGACAGTGCTGGTTGCTTTAGCTGCTGGTATTTGGAGATCTGTGAGCAGAAGGAAAACTGGTCAACCTATGAATGCCATTTTTTCTTCAAACAACTGTAGAAATTCTTCCTCCTGTGCCTAAGGCAGGAACAGGAGTCAGAGGCTGATAAACAAGCAGAGGCTACAAACAGGAAAGAAAAATGCTATTCTAATAGGTGGAGGGGTTAGGGTGTAAGAATTTAGGTGATTTATAGCCCACAAATTACTTCGTAGTTTTCCTCCACCATCCTTTTTTAAGGACGTGTAGAAGCAAAGAAAATGAGGTACCTAAAATGGAAGAGAAACTTATGTGATTTACTGCATCAGAGGAAGGAAAAAATGTTTTGAACCTCATAAATTGTTGATGATTGTTTGAAGTGTAACAAAGTACAGAAACATAGAACTTTTTTCAAGACTTTTTCTTCTGCTTTTGGATGACAGCATATGGGGGTTTTTTTCGCTTTGGTATGCATAATCTTCATGTTAAGAAGATGCTGGGCTTGCTGTTCATCTCTTTCAGTGTTCACTGTTGGACATTTGTGTCCCTCTTCTCAGAAGTATGATGTAATACAGACCACATTTGATCTGATTTTAATGACTATTTAATCCACTGAAGAAAACTGAAGTCCACAGTTCTTACATGTTAAATCAGTTTCACAGTAAATTTTTAAGAATTTGGTAATAGGCAACGGTAGAGAGCTTCTTTTTGCAATTCCAATATCCAGTTAAACTTTAATTTATGGTAATTTATGAATTTTTGTACCCTAAATGTTCTGCTGCTTTAAAATTATTTCATTCCTTTTACTTTTTTTAGTGAAGTCTGTTTCATCCTGTACATAATGTGGAAAGCTCTTAAAGGAAACGTAGAATAGGAACAAAGCATTCCAGGGAAGTGAAACCAATTACTTAATTTATTTGGCTGAGAGAGGATGGTCCTACTCAGTAGTTATCCAAGGACAAGATATTAAAAGAAAAAATTCAAGCTGGAAATAGATCTTAATGAATACAGAAGGAACTGATGAGTTAAATCAGCACTATAAAAATAAAAAATGAAACAGAATAAAAATTTATCCTGACTGTCTTCTGGTTGCATTTTTATCATTTAATCTACTATTTTCCAGGTTTTGGGGTGGGAGTAGGAGGGCTAGAGGAGGAGGTGCTGATTTTGCCCTCTGGAAATGGAATAAAAAGTAGTTCCCATGCTTGCTACCACAAATTGTGTGATGTTATGACCTGTCCCACTCTACTTTGTTAAAATGCCTCAGCGCACCCTTGCCTCAAGCTAGTCCTTCCCATTCCCCAAATACATAACTACCTATGAATACTTTAATTTTTTTATCTGCAATGTTATTTAATAACTTAATGAATTTATATTCAGACTATAAATATTGTGTGTTATTTTTCTCCTTTGGAAGATCTTTTCTGGAGAAAAAACATTTGTTCTGTTCCCCTTCTTCCCACCAGATGTTAATGTAACAAAAACGCCTTCTAAATTATATATAGATATATGCATGGTTGAAGTGAATGCATCTAAGAGTTACCATCATTTTTAAAACATGCAGTTTGCTTTTGACTGATAGTTCTGCTATGGAAATGTGTCCTCCAGAGTTGGCATTTTGCCTCAGACTTTTAAGGCTGCAAAAATAACCTTTAATTTAAGTAACATTCTCAAGTCTATGGATAGCAGTAAGGTCCCTGGTGCATCTAAGTAACACAGCAAAACAAGAAGTGTGTTGAGTTCTGCTTAAACTTTCTGGAGTTTTATGAAATTAAGAGGTTTACTTCTGGGTATCCATGAGAATAAACTTCAACGGTGGACATTTATGGGGCGGGGGGATGTCCAAACCTAAAGATCAGGAGCAAACAAGACTTGACAAAAAGCAGCAGCCCAGATGTGGGGAAGGGAGTCAGGGAGAGGTTAGTGAATTTTAAAATTCATAAAACATCTGTTAACAGCTCCTTGGTGTGAAGGACAGCAGCAAAAATCTTAACATGGTACCCAGTATAAAAAAAATTGTCTCAAAAGACAGAGGTTTAAGAAGTGATTTTTTTAAATTTTTTTTTTTTCTTTCTTCATAACAGCATCGTCCTTGAACCTCAAGGTTATTTGCACAAATAGTTCTTACTTGAGATGAGCATCTACCTAGTAAATTCCTAAGTCTTGTAAGAACACACAGGTGGTATAATATATTTTTAAAACAGTACTGAACAGATTTTCTAGGGGGAGCTACAGACTTGAAAATTGACATTGTTACTGCAAAGAAGTAGGTGGTGTCTGGGACCATATGCACAGGGCTTATTTTGTTTTTTTGATCCATTTGGCCAGGCTGAAGGAAACAGTTTGTTTCTCATTTGGACCTGTGACTAAGAAAAGCAACTTTCTGATTTTTGGTTAAGAGTGGATTGGGGTTTTTTTCTGGCATTTCTCTTAAAGGCGCTGTGCTCTTCCAGTTCTGGGGTTGTAACTTGCTTCTCTCATGGTGTCTCTTTGATCTCATGTACAGCAGTAAACCATGCTGTGTAGTCAGGGACCAAAAGTTAGATGCCTGAAGTACATGGTGTGAATATACTTTGGAGCAAGGGGGATTTTAATGTGTGGAAATGGAACAGTTTTCATCTAATGTAGGAAAAGATGTCAAGTTAAGCTATGATGATTTTTGTCCATCTCCTTAAGAATATAAGTTCTGAAAGAAAGTCATCTGCCAGTGTCTGTCATTAGAGTTGGTTAGAAAAATATTCCATAAAGCCTCCTCTGGCGAGGTCATGCTTCTGAGTTTATGGGCAGCATTTGTAATGTTTTTGAGATGGAGAATGGAATAGTTATCCCCAAAGTGTCAGGTGTTTATCCACTGCATTGGGACACAGCTGCCTTTGGAACGCGTTTCGTGCCAAGGCTTCCTACAGGTTCACATCAGTGTGCTGTGCTTTGCTGTTTCGTAGCCTTTCGTTCTCTGGGATGCTCAAAAATCTCTTCCGATTTTCGTTTATATATATATATATATATATATACTGATTAGCTTTCCCCCGAGCTATCTTTTGCTTTGTCAAAGTTAACTGGAATTGATCAGCATATTTAAGATAAATTAGGAAGACCCTTGTGCTAAGCATGACCAAAGCAGGTTCAGGTCTAGTTCCAGAAATGGTACCTTTCCTTTTTGAAAAGGTACCTTAAAATATGGAGCTTTACTGGTAGTATTCATCAAGGTTAATCCCTACTGGTATGGGGCAGAGAAATTACTTTTTTTTTTTTTTAATGTATAGGTTGTGTAAGTGTATGTATGTCACATTTTTGAGTTTCATACCTACAAGTCTATCAACCTGTTATGTATTTACAGCCTTAGATGGATACTTAATGAAAGAATACTTCTTTTTTCCCCACAATTGAACAGTTTCATTCTGCAATTCTTGTATAGCAGCTTCCACATAAAAGAAATATGGTAAGACAAAAGCATAATCATAATACTTGGTTTTGGGCCCTTTGTAGCTATGTGTAAGTGTATACATGTTTTACTTGTTTTTCATGAGTTTGAATCTTACGTCATAAGTTAAAGTATCTTTTTGGTCTTCCTCATTTCTCCTTGACATCTGTTCACTTCTCATGAATTTTCTTTCCGCATAAGTTTTAGCTTTTGACACCATTGAAATATATATGTCAAAGAGAAAGATCTGCTGAAACCAATTTAGAATTACTTGAATACATTAAATTTTATCTGCAGTGTGGTCTTGATTGAACACTAAATTCCTCTTTAATCTCAGTTTTGGCTTAAAAATAAGAGCAGTTAAAATACATCCCATGAGTATATTAGTGTAATTTTTGCTTTCAGGAAAGTGAAAACACTTTGTGTCTCTTCCCTGATTCTTTATATACATTTAGCCTCTTCTTTGTTTTCTATTACTTGCATTCTTTTGTGAGAACTTCAGGTTATACTTTTTTCACTTCTTTTCCTATTGTGGATTTTGAAGGATGAAGAGTCCAGTGCTGTTGCAAATTTATACTATCTGCATTGAAATTTCCCCCCAAAATGAAAATAAATCATAGCTCCGAACTAATGTGCTAGGTATGCTGTAGCTTCAGCATTGCTTTTCAGGGTGTTCTTCCTAAAAGATACTCGAAAAGCCTTTTCAAGCTGATTTCATGAGGAAAATATGTCAACTTGACCCTGCTTATATCCTCCCATAACTTTTGAAACCATTGCTTCTGAGCTGAATTTGAGTGGGAGGCAAGTGTATTTATTCAGTCCTGCTAAACACCATTGAAGGAGAAACAATTGATAGAGTTGTCACAGCTTCAGAATTGAAAACCATGTTACTGTAGTTTAGCTTTGGAACTTTCTGGTCTCCAAGAAGTGCTGCTTCCTCTGAAGCTGAGAATGTGCTCCTTTCTGCAAGCTAAGCAATTGGGCTGAACAGGACTAAAGCCATGAGGGCCCTCATGTGTGATTCAGCCTTTGGATTTGAGCTGTAAAAGATGGAATTGATGCTTTCTATGTTTTTAGAAAGAAATAATGATTGAATTTAATCTCTTAACCTTTTGTTTTGTTTTGTTTTGTTTTCTATATAGATGTCCACACTGAAGCAGTACAAGCAGCACTCGCAAAATACAAAGAGAGAAAAATGCCCATGCCTTCAAAAAGACGGTCTGTTCTTGTGCACTCTTTGGTAGAAACGTACACACCTCCAGGTATCTATTGAGTTAACATACGTAAATCTTGCCAGGTGAACATGATAGTAAAATATAAAGAGCAAATGCTTTGTTGTGCTCAGTTGTAAGTAATGTTGCAATAAACTTCTATATTCATGGCTGTGTTTCCTGATAATCAGGTGTTGGTTGGATTTGTTCTTTGATGTCTTTCCTCAAAATTTTTAGTGTCTCATCTGGAGATACTGTAGCTGCTGAAGGTACATTTGAAAGCAATAATAGAGTGAACAGTTGCCCTTTATGCATTAAGTATGTTCTCTTACGTAATGTCTCACTTGGAAGGAGATAATCTTGGCAAGCATGTCAGAGCTGTAAATACCATATTTCATGTTGCATAACATTTTTTTTGAGTTGAAGAAAATGCCAGAGCATTAAGTTGCTGCATTAGCTTGCAGAACACTCATCAGATGGTTTCAACTGTGAGCAATTTAAAACATTCAGAAAATCATATGCTATAATTGTTCAGATTGTTTAGGTCAGAACATTTTTTTTATTTTTTTTAGGAAAAAAAAAAGTAATCTTCCTGTTGTCTCACAATGAATTCTCTAGAGGTTAAGAAAATCTTTCTCCAGATAACATGTTGCACTAGGAAGCCAAGTGTTTTGGGGCCAGTACCTTGTATACAAAGAAGAGGAATTTCCCTAAGCTCTTAAATTTTGAGTTACATGCTCTTGTCTTTTCTAATATGGCCCGGGAGTAGAGGCACACTGACCTCTAGTGCCCTTCTCCATCAATTCTATTTCTTATCCCCCTTCTGTAAAAGCGCAGGTCTGCTGTGCTGCTCTCTTGCTTCCTGGGCTATATAGTTCTTTCTTTTCTTCCCATTTAAAGGAAATTCCACTTTTCTTTGCTAGTCACACATTTTGTGTATTGGTTTGGTGGGTTCTCTGGTTATTTCATTAGTTAATAAATAATAAGCTGCTTCTGTCGTCTTTCTTCACCCCTATGTTTTTGTGTATAAGCTATGTTAAGGTGTCATGCATTTTGATTAGCTCATTCTTCTAGTACTCGTATATTCAGAAGCCCATGAGGGCAGCTGTTGCAGCAGGGTTGTTATCATGCTCTTCAGGTTTTTTGCATACGTATTGTTTGCGCATGTGAAAGTTGTCGTGAATTGCATAGAGTGAAATCCTGGAGGAGATTAATGTATAGCAACCACCTGTATACTGAGGCTTTGGAAGAGAGGCCCTGAGGTTTCTGTCTATAGCTCTTCAAAGCACTATTCCTTCTTATTCTCCAAAATATACTCTGATAGAACATTTCATGTAGCATTTCATGTAGCATTTCATGTAGCATTTCATGTAGCATCACTCTGTCCTTTTCTCTCATACCCCTAGTGTAAAAAATCACTGTGTCCTTGGTGTGAGGTTTCTCACGACAAGAAAAGAACATGCTGCTGTTCTGCCTATGATTTGGTGTACAAAAATAGCTGGCATCCAGAAGCTCTGGTGAGAGCAGAGGACAGCTAGGCATTCCTGTCTCCCTTAGCATTCAGAACCAGAAGGAATCTCCTTGCAGTTTTTTTTGAGGGAACCAAAATATCATTCTCTTTTGAATACCTTTGGGACAGATTTGAAGCCATGTCCCTGTGGTTAGTACTGCACCCACTCTGCCTGAGGTCAGGGCTCTGCGTGCCACTCTGAAGGAGCAAAGTCTTGGGAGGGTTGAGAGACTCTATAAAGAAAAGAATTGAGATGCTGTTGGTAAACTGTTAGGTTACATGATAAAAGCTGGTCTGCTCACCTTGGCAGGAGCACAGCGTGTGGCAGGTGGGGCACCCCAAATAATACCTTGCCCCAGGTGCTCCCAGGCCTGTCCCAGGAGCAGCCTGTCACAGACCCATCTCCAGCAAGCTCAGAGGAGCACAGGGAACAACGGCAGGTGGGAACCCAAGTGAAGGGCTCAGAAGAAGGGTCACCCTGTCCAGGCCCCTCCCAGAGCTGTCCCTTGAGAGCCTCAGCCTTCCTGCCCAGGCATGAAATCCATCAAGACTAGTCAACACTAGAGCATCTTCTGGATTGAGGGGGGATGCCATGGAGCGGTATGGGACTCGTTATGGGATGCAGGGCAAAAGTATTTTGGGACTGCCTGAGACGTGTTATGGCATGTTTAGATGTGGAACCACAGACAGGGAAAGGGGTAGATTTAGGTGATTTGAGGAGAAGCAAGTGTGGGGAAAATAGCGGGGAAGAGGGATAAAAAGGTCTGCTCATGTAGAAATGATACACTTGCCTGGCCGTGCCCTGCACCTGATGTTGCAGTCTGTCCTCTCCTCCTGTTATACTCCATTTCTAACATCTCTCTTGCGGGAGGGACTCCATTCTGTGTGCGTGGAGTGGCTGAGTCACTCATTCTATACAAACAAATGGAGTGGGACTGCAGCCTCGGGCTTGTATGTCCAGATGCCAGAACTGGGGGGGACTGGCATCCTGGGACAGCTACTCGGCAGACAGAGTGTCCAACCCCACCTGCTGGAGGGATCCACATTGTACGTGTGTATGCATGTGTGTGCTCAGCCCGAGAAGGGAGCAGGATGAGGCCATGGGATCTGCCCGTGTTTGTGTGAGCATTTTTGTGTGTTTATGCTGCTGGAGAGTGTCGTCTTCTAACATGTCTGTGCAGGGGTGTTGCAGAGAAGACAAGTATACTCCCACTGGGCTTTAGCAGGATACAAAAGCACCCCAGCTAATATATTCTGAAAGAAGGGTTAAGTGTCTCTGGGATCTGTCATGCTGTCTCTGAGAGAAGGTGACTTGTTATAAGATACCTTTATCTCTATAAGAGAATGAGCCACTGGAGGAATTCTGTACCATTAGAGATCAAGCCATTCAAAAGTACTTTGAGGACTTGCTTCAGCTATATCACAGAATCACAGACTGGTAGTGGTTGGAAGGGACCTCTGGAGATCATCTTGTCCAACCTCCCTGCTTGAGCAGGTACACCCAGAGCAGGGTGCACAGGACTGCATCCCAGTAGGTTTTGAATATTTTCAGGGAAGGAGACTCCACAACCTTTCTGGGCAGCCTGTTCCAGTGCTCTGTCACCCACACAGTAAAGAAGAAGCTTTTCCTCATATTCAGGTGTAACTTCCTGTGTTCCAGTTTGTGCCCATTTCCCCTTGTCCTGTCGTTGGGCACCACTGGAAAGAGTCCGGCCCCATCCTCTTGACACCCAGCCTTCAGATAGTTATGAGCATTGATGAGATCCCCCTCAGTCTTCTCTTCTCCAGGCTAAACAAGCCCAAGTCTCTCAGCCTTTCCTCATAAAAGAGATGCTCCAGTCCCCTGATCATCTTCATAGTTCTCCGCTGGTGTCTCTCCAGTAGTTCCCTGTCCTTCTTGAACTGCAGAGCCCAGAACTGGACGCAGTACTCCAGATGTGGCCTCACTAGGGTGGAGCAGAGGGGGAGGATAACCTCCCTCGACCTGCTGGCCACGCTCCTTTGAATATACCCCAGGATACCGTAGGCCTTCTTGGCCACAAGGGCACACTGCTGGCTGATGGTCAACTTGCTGTCCACCAGCACTCCCAGGTCCTTCTCAGTAGAGCTGCTTTCCAGCAGGTCAGCCCCCAAGCTGTATCGGTGCATGGAGCTGTTCCCCCCCCAGGTGCAGGACCTTCCACTTGCTTTTGTTGAATTTCGTGAGGTTCCCCTCAGCCCAGCTCTCCAGCCTGTCCAGGTCTTGCTGGATGGCAACACAGCCTTCTCGTGTATCAGCCACTCCTCCCAGTTTTGTATCATCAGCAAACTTGCTGAGGGTGCGCTCTGTCCCTTCGTCCAGGTCATTGATGAATATGTTGAACAGGACTGAACCCAGCACAGAACCCTGGGGAACACCGCTAGTTAGAGGCCTCCAACCAGAATCTGTGTCGTTGATCATGACCCTCTGAGCTCTGTTGTTCAGCCAGTTCTCTGTTCACCTCACTGTCCTCTCATCTAACCCACACTTCCTTAGCTTGTCCGAGAGGATGCTATGGGAGACAGTGACCAAAGCCTTACTGAAGTCAAGGTAAACAACATCCAGTGCTCTCCCTTCATCTCCCCAGCCAGTCATGCCATCACAGAAGGCTGTCAGGTTGGTCAAGCATCATCTCTCCTTGGTGAATCCATGATTCACCAATCATTACTTCGGATGACCATGACATGATCACTACTTCTGATAACCTTCTTTTCCTCTACATGCCTGGAGATGACCTCCAGAATGAACTGTTCCATCATTTTTCCGGGGTGGAGGTGAGGCTGACTGGCCTATAGCTTCCTGGGTCCTCCTTCTTGCCCTTTTTGGAGACTGGAGTAACATTGGCTACCCTCTAGTCCTCGGGCACCTCTCCTGTCCTGCATTACCTTTCAGAGACAATGGAGAGTGGCTTAGCGACAGCATCTGTCAGCTCCCTCAACACTCATAGGTGCATCCCATCGGGGCCCATGGATCTGTAAGGATCCCGTTCGCCTAAACGATCTCTAACCCAATCCTCCTCAACCAAGGGGAGGTCTTCCTCTGTCACCTCTGGGGGCTGGGATGTCTGAGGGCCAGCTTTAGCAGTAAAGACTGAAGCAAAGAAATATCAATTCACAAAAATAGTTGTCTTTTTATGGGCCTGTCTTTATTTGCAAAGTTAGCTCAGCAGGAAAGATCTAAAATTGCAAAGAACCTGAGTAGCACTGAAGCATCTAGTTTTGTTGTCTTCAGCCATTAAACCAGTACCTTAAAATCCTTGTATTGGCAGAAGTTAATGCAATTAAACCCAGGCTTCATTAATAACTGAAATTTTGTTACAAACAGTTGTGATAGTCACCAGGAAGGAAGCATTGGATTCTAGCCACAATGTTAAGTTCAAAACCAACTTCTGATGGGTAGTAATGGAACTGCTTTCATCAGTCATCCTTCCAAAAATGTTAATGTACTTTTGTTTTCATCCCATCGAGTCTCTCATCCTTCCCATATGGATTTCATGTGATCAGAACTTGAGCTTTAGTCTTGATGCAAGTTTGGTCCAAAAGGTGGTGGTTTCTGTGGCTATCTTGGGTCAGCTCCCAGCCAGGAAGAGCTGCAAGCCAAGTACATAGCATTCTGCTCACAGCAGACTGAGAACCACTATTTAACTCTTGTGATGCTAGTTACTGATGGTACCTTGTTACTTTTCTGTTGTAATTATATTTTGATATTAGAATGTTTTTGCTACAGATAGTTCATTTTTATACACAGTTAATATTTTACATTTAAAGTAGTTTTTTTCCTCCCTCCGCTTATGTAAGACATCTGAAAGCTTAGAAATTTTAGATAGATTTCATTAAACTTTTATCTGGATAAGGAGATACTATCACAGTACGTATGCTTTGAGAAACCTGGGTTTTTTTGTAGTTTTTATTTCTTACTCTGAAGTGACAGTAGATCGCAAACATGGGCGTGTTTTTTTCAAAACCCGACTGTTTGTAATCCTGTCTTGTTCCATATTCCTGGAATTGTTTATTTTTGCTTTCTGCCTAAAAGAAAGGGAAGGTTGGAAGCACTAAGGGGAAGGTTTGGCTCCTCTCCAGGAGCAGATGGAGTCAGCAGCCAAAAACTACAGCCGTGGCAGTAGACCAGAAATATCATACAAGTCATGGAGCCAGGAATGGTGATCTACCACAGCTGTATCTTCTCAAAGATCAATTGTTTGTGTATTTTCATTCAAAATTGTCATGTTTGACTAGGGATGGTCAAGTAATTTCAACTTTGAAAATGCCATTGAATTAGATGGGCTTCTTACGAAATTATTTCTGATTTTTGTCGTTTTAGACTGTTTAAGAGTAATTATTCTGAAGCTATTGGAAATGCACATATTGTTGAAAAGCAGAAAATTAAACACTTGGTAACTGAAATCTGTCGCCAGAGATGAGGAAAAGATTTTTAATGTGGCTTCAACAGAATTTATATGGAATCGTATATAGCTGAACAGTTATGTGTTCAGAAGATTAAAAGAAAAAAAAAAAAAAAAATTAAGGTTGCAGAATTTCTGAGGTAACCCCCTACACTATCGCCCAGGATTTCCATCTCTGGAAAGGACTCCAGAACACAGTAACGGACACCCTATCTTTTTCAGAAGCTGATTTTCAGCTGCTGCTGACTTCTTAATTGGTCTGGCCTTTGTGTGTGACTTCAAACTGCTCTTCACAAACTCACTTAATGTGAACTTCATCAGTATATGGGCAATGCATTGTCTTAGGAGCTTTTCTTCAGTTACCTGGGGGAGAGGCGGGAGTGGGGAGCTCATACAGAGGATCAAGTCCTTAAAATACGGCTGTCTTTTTAGGAAGGCAGGATTCTTTTTCTGTAACAAAAGTTTCTATTTTTCACTCAAAATCAAGAGAGATGTATTTTCTTGATATTTAGAAAGACCTTTTTATTTGTTATTGAGTGGATAATAAATATGGAAGATTGAGTGCCAAAGGGAAACTGCTGGAAAGTTATAAATAACTGAATAGTAATTAAAATAGGAGCCCTTTATCAGACTTCTAACAGCAACAAATATACATCTAGTATTAAAAGATGCTTTACTAAACATTTCTATGCAGTGCTTGTTAATATCAGTTTATGTGGTTACAATACATGTTTTGAAATTCCTTTTAATTATTCTTAGATTAATGAAGTTACTCTTTCATTGAATTTTATAGCACTGTCTGCTTGTTTTAGTGATTAGTTCTCAAAAAAATTGTCAAAAGAATTGAAAAGTGAAGAATTTGCCCCCCAAAAATAAGAAGAAAACACCTAACAAAGAAAGTAACGGAATTTATTCAGGTGGGCTGAGATCCAATTTACCTGTTCAGAAGAGAAATATTCTTTCAGTAGAATAGGTGTGGTATGCTCACTGAGAATGGTTAGTGAATGTACTAAGTACCTTAGGTAGAAGCGTTTTTTAACATCATTCCAAATACAGGAGGTAAATGAAACTTTGCTTCAAGTGTGATCTGGCTATAATGTGTAGAAGTTGTTGCATTAACCTAATAAATGGCAATGAGCAGAATTTGTGCACGTGAATATACCACTTGCTTAATACATGCATCTCATGTGTAGCACGTGAGATTGCTACGTGAAGAACATGGAAAAACTTCATGTTCCCGTCTGTTGGGTCATTCCCACATTACATGCCTGTCATCGTTATTTTAACCACAGACACATCGTCAGCATCAGAAGATGAGGGCTCGTTACGTCGGCAAGGGCGGATCACCTCCACTCCGTTCCAGAGCCATTCCAACGTAGAGCCCTGGCTTAACCGGGTTATTCAGGGCTCCTCCACCTCATCCTCTGCATCCTCCACCTCATCTCATCCAGGAGGGAAACCTGCTGCTGCTTCCAATACTGCTACTGCCACCGCTGCTGCCACTGTGCTTGCAGATCTCATGGCACACACCCAGCTAGGTCAGTAAAGAACTGCCCGTGTGGTTGAAATAAAATCAAAACAAAAATCCCAAAGCAGTGCTAAACACAAAAGTCTTTGCTAGAAGATATCTATAAATAGCCTTAAAATGTACAGTCCACAGACCAGGTATGTATGATATATGTGTATTTAATTTAAGCCAAACCAGTTGTTCATGAGATCTGAACATGCATTCTTCTTGGTAAAATGCTTGATTTATCAAGAAACTAAGGTTCAATTTTACTGCCTTCAAAAGCAGAATTTCAATGGGATCATATTTTTGGTGCACGCTTTCTGATCTGCATGTATTTACCCTAGACAATATCAGGTTATGGATTTCAAAGGTGACTCAATTGGAAAATGCCTAAACGACTAGAAAAGCATCCAGAATCTTTTGGGAAGTTATGATATCAGAGGTACTGACAAAGCTAGATTTCAAGCTGAAATGCGATTTTTTTTTTTCCCTTTAATTAAAATTTAGGTCATGAATAGTCCTTCAGTGTGAAACTAGAGTGAAAATTTAGAAAAACTGGTAAGCAAAAACGTAAATGTGAGTTTTGTCTCAAACTCTGTAACATTGAAGATCCAGAACTTCAGGTTACTTTTTTTTGTCGCACAATGCAGTGCTAGTCTCATGCTTTTGGAAGATTTGGTAGGGAGGGAGAAAGGCAGTCTCTTCCACCATGGAAATAATTTTTACAGTGTTTTGTACACTGTAGTGAAGATGGATAAAAGTGGATTTATATGTGTGCAACAGGTCTGCACTACTGTGAAATGATGGGAAAGGACCTAGAGGAGAAACAATAACTTTGTATTTCAAATATTTTTTCCCCCAAAGTAGTTTAGAAAAATGAAATGAAAAATGATGTTTGTATTTCATCGATGGGCTACAGCATAAAGTTCTTGTGCTTCTAGTAATATGCAATAGGCATCACGTATACTGTTCCTGAACATTTCAGGTTTTGGCAGTTCTGGTGCTCTAGTTACCTGACTTTTTGTTTATCTTTGACTGTATGCCTGCATACACTACACAGACAGTTTTTTCTAATTCGTTACAGAGAACAAGTTAGGTCAGATGAGGAAAATGCATTGAAATGCTTTAGATTTAAACTGAGTATACAGGCTTCTGTATACTTAGAGGTGTCAGCTAGCATGATAATTTAAGGCACAAATACCTGTTCATTTAGCTGGTCTAGCTGTTACATTCAAATTTTCTTGAAAGCCCGATCATGTATCGTGTAGCCTTCTCTGTTTAGATGATGCAAACAGTTTACAGTTGTCTTGGGCATGAGGCAGCTATTCATGAGAGGGTTGATTCTCCATTCTTTGCTGGGTTGCCCTCTGAGTCCCTCTGCCTTGTACTGAGTTCGGGGCATCCACCTTAGTTTATAGTAGCTATGGGCTTCAAAATACAGCCAATACTTGTAGTTTGTGACCGGGAGTTTTACTTCGGATTCTGAAGCACATTATGAAACAGGGAAAGGAGTATGAACAAGCTAGAGGCTCTCCAAAAGAGGATCCTCTGGATATTCTGTGTGGGTTAGGTGCTGACAAAACAGGGATTGACTCATTTTGCCATGATTGACATCCCAGTTTCCACAGTGCAGGCAGTTTTCTGCAAGTGGAGCTCAGATGGAAAGAGATAATAGCTTGCTTTGTGTTCTGGAAGGCCCTTTAGATGTCAGAGAGTCTGGGAAGGGTTCTGGGAAGGTGTATCTGCTTGCTTTGGCTCCCTCCTCTGTTTGTATGGTGATCTCTCTAGGAGAGGAATTCTGATTTCTGAGCTTTTGCAAGGCAAACTATTTTTCCCCAAGCCCGCTTAGTGCTGTTGCCTTAGAAAGCTCCTGCATGCTGAAATGTTGGGTTTGTTTTGTGTCTCACAAAGTTTTGGCTAGCATTTGGCTTTGTTCATTTTTCTGCACTTCATCAGTACTTCAGAAACATAGACAGATTTGCCTCTGTGGTTAACTTTTGTGGCTTTATTGCTAGTGAAATTTTTCCTGTTTGTACAAAACATACCCATCTTACTACCTTTAAAGAAATCTAAATTTTCATCTTCCCATTTCCAAGCTTAATTATAATAAGAAATTTGCAATTTGTTTTTTGTGCTTAGTGGATGTAAGTAAGATGGAATATGTATACGCCTTGCTTTAAGGGCATTCTGAATTTCACATTATGGATTTATAGGAATCATGTTTAACTCATTAAAATTAACAAACAAACTTGGAAGGTTAGCCATAATTGTAAGTGTGATTGATGAAATTCTTAATATAGCTGTAAAAACTTGCAAGATACACAAAATATAACACAGCATCCTGTTATGTCTGATATCTCAGGCCATAAAAATACATATAAAATTTTACAGCTAGCTTCTTAAGACTTATCCATCAGGACTATTTAATCATCAAAATTGTATGCAAAATCAAGGCGTTTTAAACAGTTCAAAGTCCAGCATTTAAGTAGCTAAATGTTGGACTGCATGCAGTGGAGTATTTCAAATTTCATTAGTGGGAAATAAATATGCAATTATAGTATCTATCAGGAAGGATGCTCAGGGATCATTAAGAGCTGATCTACTAAAAATATTCAGAAAGGTAAAATTTCCAGTGCCTTTCACAAAAAATTAAATCTCTTTTTGCATAAGAGTAATATTCCTCATTTCTGAAATGCTTGCCATATTCCATCAGTTTTCATTTCTAGCTTGGTTACATTCATGCATGTCCGATAACAATTCCGTTGTGACATTTTTCATATTAAAATAATTCATCAGCAAGTTTGTGTGTAGTCTTGCTCACAAGAATATGAAAACTTACTCAGTTCTTACATTGCAAAGATTTTTGATTATCAATAAATACCAGTATACTTTCACAAAGGAGCCCTTTGAGTTGTCCTAGAGCATAAAAGAAGAGTTTATTTTCTCAGTTAATGTGCTGACATCAGCAATATAAAAGGCATCTTACACATTTTAAATACCATGCCTTACTAAAATATTTTGTATTTTGACTATGTACTGAATAACTATTCACAATTTTGATATGTTGGAGAGTTTAAATTTAGCAGATTGTTCCCTTGCAGCTCATCTTCTCCAGCTTGCTTTTCTAATGATGAGATCATATTACATTCCAAAGCAATAGACTGCAGTGTTGGAAGTGCAAACTTACAGTATTTAATAAAGTCAGATAGGACTATGCATTATTTTTAAGCAGTTTCTCTTTCACCTATAAAAGCAAGGACAACATCTACATATTGTTTTGGGGGCTTTTTTTCTTTTAGTGTAATATTTTCTTTAAAATGAATAAGGCTAGCAGTGTGTCTAGGTTTTTTTCAAGGTCACCTTCACAACTGTGGAGTATTTCCCAACTTGGGTCTTGTAGAGTAACTGGGAAAATAGGTTATCATGGTATTTGACCCACTATCTATTTATTGAAAGACTTTAAAGTACAATTCCTTTTCTTAAGGGGAAGCAGGGTTACAAGAATAGGTGTTTTGAAATGCTGTGGCTCTGTAAGCAGTTTTACAGGAGTTGTGAGAGTGAAGTGTGTTAGAAACAGTTTCAAAGAGTTTATTGTAGGGAAATGCAATAATGAAGTAGTGGCTTGTGGATCCTATTTTGTTTTCTGGCTGGGTTGGTGCGCTCTTTTTTGTTTTATTGTTCCAATACAATTTAATAAATTTCTTTTAAATGTCCGTTTTGTTTGAGTGGTTTCCTAGAGACAAAAAAATCATACACAGCTGTCTCTAGGTCTAACCCGAATTTCTGCTAGGTAGGGACTTTTCTAAAGTGTTTGAGTCTTCACCCCAAGGTTCCTCTGTAGAGGTTACTTTCTCTCCAATGCCTAGCTTTTAATTTTGTGTATCGTATCCTGTACGTTCTTTCTTGGACATTTCTTCTTGGGCCACTGCTCTCTTTTGCATTTATCTCTGTCTTCTAATCAATAATGGAAGGGTACTTCAATCTAAATCCAATTAACTTTATTCCTCAAGTCACAAGTCTGTTCAGACTTTTATTTTTTTGACTACTCACCACTCTTTCTCTGCTTTGCCACAGTATCTCTAGATGATACAGACTGATTTCATGGATTCTCATAGGCATATATTAATAAAATGCCTAAATAATTAATGAAACTAACGTGGGTTTTATCTGAGCATAAATCCTGAAAATTGAAGTTATTCTTTATACATGCATAGAAAGAATTTTGCCTTTGCAAGGCAGAAATGGGAGGGTCAGTTCTCTGCAGTACGTAAGATGAAATAGCTGTAGACAGCAGAGAAGTTGTTAATAAGGACCCCTGCCATTTCCCTTCTATGGTGAGAGACATTGATTTTTATGAAACTTGGCTCTGAGATGCTTGTAAGATACGTGAAAGCTGTAGATTAGCACCTCCATATATAACCATTTTTTGTGCTTGTTTTCAGTTGGGAACGATTGTTAATGGGTTTTTTGTTTCTTTTCTGAGCATTCTCATTTTTCCTGTGATTTCTTTGAGCTGTTCCCAAGTACACAGCTCTTCCATAAATGTTCCCAAATAGCTTCTTCCTTATGTTGTTTTCTGAGCATCTAATTGCAAGAGCTTTTGTATTTCAAATATCTGCCTCGTGCATGTGGGCAGAAGATTGCTTTTTCCCAACAGGAATATGCATGGTAAAACCTGCAACTGTTCAGCATTTCAACTTCAGTACTTTGTGCACAGCTTCTGACCTATATGTGCACCAAGTCTCATAGTGTGTGTCAGTCTCTCCTCTGTTCTCTCTTGACTGTCATATTTGTACCTGTGTACATCATTTTGAGTGTCCTTTTTGAGTCACCTTAATGTTTAGTGGTGACAACTTCATCTATAGGAATGCCATTTTGGGGCCATCCACTGATGAAGCCACACTGCAGATACATCTCTAATTGTAGTTCTTGCTGGTGTATTCAAGGAGTGGAAGCTTTAGGCATTGATAATCACTGGAGGGTCTGTAAGTTGAGAAGTATGGACTCACGGGCTCACACCTGCAGTGTGGGAACCAGATACATCTGACTCTGTGTCCTTTTCTGTGATTAATTTGGATGCCATGTGAAGTCAGTGTTTGGGGACTTTGGTAAAGCAAAGGGAAAAAAACCAACCAAAAAGCAACTCAAAAAGTATAGAGAACACAACGAAAGCGTTTCAGTTTACACTGAATACATAGGCTCTCTGTACGCCCTGTAAAGTGGTTATACACATCAGTTTTACACATAGTTGTGACCTTTTCTTGTTACTGGTTCTAACTCAGGCATCTGTCAGAGGCATTAAGTGACATGTTGTACTTCTTGTACTTTATCCACATGAGAGGAATTTGTGGTGCTTGCTTAGTATCCAGCAGGACAGGTCTCTGCAATATAAAAATTGGCATTGCAGTGATGACCATTGGAAAGTATGGGAATGGATTTTATTTTTTCTTCTGGTGATCTCTCTAAAGCTGCTTAGAGCTGTACTGGTGGCTTGTATGTCAGCTCTGGAAGTCTGAACAGAGCTATGAGCATTTATCTTAGTGCTAATTGCTTCCTCAGAAAGGGTGGGGTAATAGATGTATTTCACAGCAGTGCCTAGATTTCCCTATGCTTTGAGTTATTTCTTCAGGATTTATGACATGCTGAGGTCCTTCAAGGGGTATCGCTGCAGAGCTGCGTGACCACAAGCAGTTCCTCCAGCACAGTGCAGCAGCGTGTTCTTAAGCTCTTTCCTGTTGCACTCCTATTTTTACTCGTTAGGATTCTTAATATTTTAGGCCTCCAATTCTTGTTTTTTCTTGTTTGAATGCTTCTTCTGGATATTGCCATTTTCTAACCTGTGATTTCATTCAAAACCATTCCATAATCTAGGTCACAATTTTGGAATCACAATATTCCCTAAGGATTGTTCTGCAGCACAGAAAAGTGGTGCAGTTCCAAGCAAAGCAGGCTTTTGCCTCAAGGTTGTTAAAAGGTGGTTCTCAAGCCCATGTGAGTATGTGAGGATTTGAGAAATGCCCTGCTTTCCCCATGTAAATATACATTATAAAAAATTTAAGTATTTATTGCTTGTAGCACACACCATTAAAATGAACAGTGTGTCGTGTCTGGCCACAAATGACCACCTCATGCCTCGGAAAACCCTGTGCTAAATTTATCTGTTGTGAGCAGTGTGTGGTTATAATGTTGACACCACAGGTTTTTTTGAGTGCTACAGGCATTCCAGCTGTTCTCATTGATAGATGCCCCAGTGAAGACTGTGGCTGTAGCACAACATAAACAGGAAGCTTTTATCTACAGTGTTGTTGCGAGACTGTTAAAAACACGTGGTAAGAAAAGCTGCTAAAGGAAAACCATGACTGGTCTTACAAACTGCAGGTGACAATTTTTTAAGTCAGCAGTTACTTTCCTCTGAGGGAGTCCCTCATCTCTCTGTGTCCACCCTTAAGATGTGTTCAGACCTAAGGGCACTGTCTTTGCCACCTTAAATCTTAATCTGTGTTTCTCAGCAGAAGTCTTCCTCTTATAGCCTGCAGAATGTAGATAAATGCTTCATGTTATCCTGGGGCAAAAGTTCCCTTCTTTTAAACCTTATACTTTTGTCCCTTTCTCTTCCTATGGGACTCAGAGTGGTCATTCCAGTTTTGTGGTGAGACTTTGGGTGCCTGTATTTCTTCTGAGACATTTGAGACAGGCTTTCTTTGTAAACTTGTGCTGTTTACTTGTAATGAATCTCCTTGCTTTCACCTCAAAGTGATGGAGTGACACACCACTCTCTATTTGTAAGAATTTATTGGGATCCCTTTGGAAGTTGGCATAGCTCCTCTCCACCCTGGAGAGACACGGCAGTTCCTTTCAGGATTCCCCCTGTATCTAGGAGGTTTTACTTACGGTTTGATTAGAGAAATCAGAGTTTTGTTAAAAACACATGAGAAAACAGCAAAAGCACTGTAAGAAGCGACTTTGGATATATTGATTCTTCAGATGACTGATGAGCTCCCATGTCTGTCTTCCGTTTCTACAGATAACCACTCTGCACCTCCAGATGTCACCACTGGCCTGGTGGAGCATTTACATCATGAGCGTCCGCAGGTAGCATCAGTACGAGGAGTTCCCAGAGGCTACAACAGCAGCATTTTGGAAACTGCAGATGGTGATTGTATTATAAACCTCCTACCTTTCAATCTATGTCCCTTTTTCTGAATAAGCAAATGCATAACAGAGCTTGACACCCATTGTGTGCTATGTGCCTGCCCCCTCCAAAGCTTTGTAGTAGTATGGTGTGTGTGTCAGTCTACCACAAGAGAGGAAACTGTACTGCACTTCCCATGTTCTGCTGGTGGGAGCCATGTCCCCATTTCTGTATTTCTATAGTAAAAGACAATGTAAGTCCTTTAGTCTCACATTTTAATTTTATATTGCCTCAGAGGTTTAAATTTCAATAAATATAAACATATACATTTATATTAAAATAAATATATCACATATGCAGATGAAAGTTATCATTTGACATGGTTTTGTGTTGTGATTACTTTTTGCTAGCCCTGTAAAATATTGAAAGATAAATTTTTTCCAGGCATTCTCAAACTTTCAGAACTGAATAAATGTTAAGATGTAGCAAATACTTAGATTTTGAAGAAAAGATGATTCTTCAGATCTGTATTGGAATATCATGAAGGAGACAGCAGTCTGAAAAGCTAAATTAAAGCGTGAGAAGGAATATGCATGAGCCAGGTAGCCAGGGAACAGTATTGTTTTTAAAAAAAAAAATCCATGGCTGAAACTGTTACTGATTAAAGCTGCTGCTTTCCAAACAAGCTGCTCATATTGAATGACTCTTCCCCCTGAAAGCTGAGCTTAGAGTAATGTTGTCAGCAATGTGGTAGCATGTGTTTTAGTTTATATTTATTAATATATGGTGAGTAATAAATCTTTTCTGTTTGGCAGGTGTACCAGTGAATAGCAGAGTGTCCTCTAAAATCCAGCAGCTTCTGAATACCTTGAAAAGACCAAAGCGCCCACCTTTGAAAGAGTTTTTTGTTGATGATTTTGAAGAACTGCTAGAAGGTTGATTTTCTTTTAAATACATTTTTCAGTCTGTGTAAGCGGTTCACGAAAGAACTGATACATCTTAGCAAGTGTTTTCTTTTTCTCTTCCCAATAGAACACAAATCATGGTGCAGTTGTTTCGTTGGAGAGAGAAGGGTCATATGCTATCACAAATGTAACATAATCTTCAAGTCAACCCTCCTACTCAGTGTACTTGTTCTTTGCCCTCCTCCCTTGCTTTGGAAACTCTTCTGATTCAGCCTAATTTGGACCAGTGTGATGAGCTAGTGAATAGTAAAGACAGCTATTTACAGATACTTGGAGAAATTCTATTTGCATCTTTGTCAAGAACTTCATCGGTGCATCCAGAAATTGTCATATTTGGTGACAGTCCCACCATCACTTTTTGCCTCAGAGATTCGAAACTCTTGCCCTGTGGTAACCAGCGAATTTATAGAGGGTGCTCTTTGGAGTACATCAGGGCATAGCCTCAGTGTAACTGATGGTGCAGTGGACCTTTGGAAGCCTCTGACCAACCTCCTGTTCAAAGCAGGTCTGACTAGATCAGGCTACTCAGGGCTGTGTCCAGTCCAGTCCTGAGCATCTCCAAACATGGAGATTCCTCTGCCTCTCTGGCCGCTCACATTCAGCTGCTTGTCTACAGGCACCCCAATGTCCTGCTCTGAAAAGCTGCTTTGTAGCTGGTCAGTGCCCAAATATAGTTAGATGCAAAAAGTTACTTGCTAGTAACTGGAATTTATTAGGATAATATTGTCTGCATGCATGTTAATATCCTCCTCTTGAAATCCAGAAACTTTCATTATTTTAGAGGTTCAGAGGAATTAAATGCATTGAGTGCTCTGTGCAATATGTCTTGTCTGTGCACTACAGGAAAGGATAGTGCTTGTACGTGCTCTGCAGATATTGCTTAGCTAAAAACCACTATATTCTTCTCTGTATGAGAAAGAAAGAAAAGCATCTCTGACAAATGTAGAAGTTGCTAGCAATACGTAGCTGCCTTTAAAACCAGCTGCATCAGCTAATTTTGGAGAATGATTTTTCTTCTGTTCTCTTAGTCTTAAAGATTAAATGAAAATTTTGTTCTCTGTGACATTTTTGAGCAGCTGTTACTAAGTTCCTTGTACTATTTGCTTGATACTTTAAGATATGAAGTGATTGAGGTTCTAGTCTTTCGCTGAAGATTTTTCAGGCAAACTTTCGTTGAGGTGCACGTATGTCATTGTGGAGAGCAGAGAGCATCGCTTTAAACTGTTAATTTTAGTTATTGAATAGATTGAGTGTTAGCTAAATCCAACTATGGCTTTGTTTTGGTAACTGAGGTCTAGATACTTCATCTTCTTGAGCACCTTGGGCAGGATTTTAACAGCAGGCTACTCAGCAAATAGCTTACGAACCCTGCAGTGTTCCACAGCTGAGAGAGATGATCCGGAAATCAAACAAAATATTCTGTGAGTGGTACAGTTTTAGTTGTAGATAATCTATACCAGGAGCATTTCATCTGGCTTTTTTTTTTTATTACAGAAGCATAGTGTCATTCTTCATCACCTGTTGAGAATTTGGTGCAGCAAAAGTAAATGTCCAGTTGTCACTGAAGTCATTCACTCTGATAACGCTTCTTGATTTGGTGTAGGCTTTCATTTAAATAGATGTGCAGAACAAACAGCAGAAAATATAATCTTTCCGAAGCAGAGAAAAAGAGTGAACTAGAGACTCAAATTCTGTTCCTATGGCCAGGTCCTTTGAATAATGTGGAATCAGAACCCCAAAGGATGGTAAATACTTTTTGTTAAGCCAACAGATGATTGCGTAGGATCATTATAAAGCAGAGGAGAAGTAATGATAGCTGTGAGGAAGAAGAAGGTGACAACAGTTCATAGAATAGTTTATTAAGTGTCACTTGTACATTTTGTAAGGCTTGACATTTGCCATTTTACTGTGCTCTGGTTTTAGTGCAACAGCCTGACCCAAATCAACCAAAGCCTGAAGGAAATCAAATGAATGTACTTAAAGGTGAACCCTTAGGCGTGGTAACCAACTGGCCACCTTCTCTGCTGGCTGCCCTGCAGCGCTGGGGAGCTACCCAGCCAAAAGCCCCTTGTCTGACGGCATTGGATACGACTGGGAAAGCGATTTATACGCTTACCTATGGTAGGTATTGGTGATAACTGTAAGAAAGAATTAGGCATTCATTGTGGAAGGAACAATTTGCTTTACTTAAGAGGGACTGACTGTGCTCATGACAGATATTTTGAGATTGCTATTCAAATGCAAATTTTGAATTCATCGTGTTCAAAAAACATTTTAAAGTTAATCAAGGGAAAATGTATATGGTATTGATTCTTTACAAGTGGCTATTTGTAAATTTCAAAACAGTTGTGGTTTTTTTGCTCAGAAGAACACTAAAAATAGCCTGGTGTAAAATAGAAGAAAGAAACAGATGACTAATAATGCACTCTTCAGATTCCCAGAGTAGATATTAAATTTTAGCATGTTCTTGCATATCTTTATAGAGAAGACGTGTGCTTTGGGACCATATTAAGGATGCTATTGTAGGAAGTGAAAGTTGTCTGTATCGATGAACTAGAAGTATTACAGTGATTGCCTTTTTTCTGGAGGATATTGTGTCCCCCAGGACAGCTAACTGCAGCATTTCATTGTATAGTATGTTAGAATGTTCTTGTTTGCATTCTTAACAGTTGAAGTATGCTTACAGGGAATATAACTGAGCAGCTGCATTAGTTTCATTACTTTGCAGTGGAGCTTTGAGAATTGTTTAGAATATCATGTTTAGTTTTACGTTTAAAAAAAAAAAAGGAAAAGAAAAACTAAAAAGAAGCCAAGCTATAAATTGTACTTGGACTCTCTGCCAACTGCATTAAATAGCCAGTTCTTTACAGAACGTTTGATGAACTTGAGTCCTGTGTAACTTTTTATTATATAACTGGAAATTACACAGAAAAAAACTGTTGAATTGAAGAGGTTTGAGACTGACAAATACACAATAACTGATGGTTACTACATGGTCTGAAGGGATTGAGTGTGGATGTCAGTTCGTGATAAGGACTTTACTAGAAAGCTGAGTTACAGATGCATGCTCTTTGCCATGGCATGCTTCTTTAGGGGTTCTTGCTTTGATTTACCGTTTAGGGTGGAAGGGTTTTGCTGTTGCTCAGTTTTTTATAAAGATTCTTTTTTTTATCAAAGCTCTTCTTTTTTTTTTTTTGGAGGCTACAAATTAAAAATTGATTTTTATATGGTGTCAAATAAGTAATTAGACTGTTGTATTTAATAGCTTGGAATAATTTTTTGTTCTGGATTATTGAGAGCTGTGTAGATCACTACTGAGCACTGAACTGCCATTTCAGAGAGCCAGACATTTATTCCTACCCTTTGTTTCTCAAATTTCAGTTAATTTTTTGTCCAGTTTAGGATTTTTCTTTTTATCCCAAGCAGTTTGCTTTCTCTAAGAGCCCTTAGGAAGGGGTCTTGTGAAGTGCCTTTTGGAAATGTAGTTGGGTTGTATCAACCAGACTACATGCATGTGTGTGTGTGCACATGCACTGAAACACTGGAAGAGCTCAGTAGGTTTGTGAGGGGGGATTACTTTCACAACAGCAATGTTTGCTTTTCCCCAATTACTTGCTCGTGTGCCTGTTTACCTGTTCTAATACAACCAACTTGCCTAGTGCATATGTAAAGCACTGAGATTTGCCAATTAAGTGTTAAAATTTTAGTCTCTATTTTTAAATTTCTGTATTGTCTCTTTTTTTCTTCAGGCAAGCTGTGGAGTCGAAGCTTGAAGTTAGCGTATACCCTTCTAAACAAGCTAACCACTAAGAATGAACCACTGCTGAAGCCTGGAGACCGGGTAGGCTTCTGTTTGGAATGGTGTTTATGGGTAAAATAGGGAAGATAGCTTTAGCTAAAGAAAGCCTTGTAATACTGTGATATGTAATAGTATTTTATCACAACATTTAGTATTCCTGTTCCTAGTTTAAATATGAACCTGAACATTGTTGTGAAGATTTTTTTCCCACAAATTAAAAAGCAGTACCCGACCCCCCCCCTCAAATGATGAAAAAAACATTTGTTGTTATTTTAATGTATTTTTGTAGGTAGCTCTCGTATTTCCTAACAGTGACCCAGTTATGTTTATGGTGGCATTTTATGGATGTCTCCTGGCGGAACTTATTCCTGTCCCAATAGAAGTTCCACTAACAAGAAAGGTAAGCAAATACTTTGAACATTTTTATGGTTTCATAAATAAATAAAGTGGGTGGGTGTCTAAATCCTATAGTCCTCGTGTGGGACCCCTCAGAGCCTGCACTTTTGAAAGCATTATGGTGCATCAGCTGAACTACGCAGTGCACACTATATGCTTGGAAGGTGTTTAATATTTAGTTAGGGAAGGGGGGAAATTGTATGAAGCTAATAAGTTAACTATTTTAGGATACATAACTGTAGAAATTATTTTAATTCATTATTTTTTAAAAGATGTGTGAAAGTATTTTTCAAAATATAACACAGAAATGCTGTCTTTTCAGCTCTTTACGCTGCATAATGAGAGAGCAGGCACCATAGTTACTGGAAATATCAGTATAATCCCACACATTGAGATTATTAGGGAAGAGCTATGGGCTATGCTCTTCAGTGCCTCAGGACTCAAACAGCATCAAACCAGCTCTCTGTTTTACCAGAATTTGTAAACATCCCTGTTGGGATGGAGAGGAATGCACAACAATTCCTTTTGACATTACTTCACCAAATCTAGCTTAGTTGGCACTAAGCAAAACGAAGCCTTTTGAGTGTAGACTTCAGTCTTTTGTTTTCCATAAAAGGTCTTATGGGCTAGAAGGTTTTTTTTTTCCTGTGATATAAATTGGCTTAATGTTTTCTAAACATGGAAAAGGTACAGTAAACTGTACTAAATCTTCATTATTTGCCAGTTTGCTATAACATGGTTTCTCCGTAGGATGCTGGCAGCCAGCAGATTGGATTTCTTTTGGGCAGCTGTGGAGTAACACTAGCTTTAACCACTGATGCCTGTCAAAAAGGCCTTCCTAAAGCTCAGACTGGCGAGGTAGTTACATTCAAAGGTATGTTTTTAAGCTACTCAAATTTCTTTGTAGGATAAAGAGTGGGTATATCCATTTCTGCTATTAAACAGCAGTATTTGAGTTTGCTTGCGTGCTTCTAGCTTACATATAGAGAAGAACTCCCTTCATTGTCAAGACAGTATTTAGTGCTCCTTCTTCCTGTCAGGGGGATGATGCTGCAGCTTTTGCTTGCCTCCTGTTGTTATCTCTGATTACTAGGAAAAAAAACCCCAATTTTTGGAACTGTAATGACAGTAACTTTTCTTTTTCTTTGAAGGCTGGCCTCGTCTGATTTGGTTTGTGATTGATGGGAAGCATCTGGCAAAACCAACTAAGGACTGGCATCCGCAAGTACGGGATGCCAGTGCTGAGATCGCTTATATTGAGGTAAACCAGTATAATATGCCTAACTTAAGATTACTGTATTGTAGTTTATGTCACAGCACATTTTCTTCCTTCAATCTCTTGATGGAATAAGAGAGATTACTATAATATTTTTAACTGTGGAACAAGAATGTTTCCCTTGAGGTTGCTAGGCAAACTGTCATTTGAGTGGTTGTGCTGAGTCAGATTGAAGATTGAGGATAATTGGCATTTTGGGATCCCTGGGACAATTTGTTTAATTGGGGTAGAGAAACAGTTAGATTTCATACCATATTAGCATATTCTCTGAACATAAATGCATCTTTTCTGGTAGCTTTTTTATTTTTTAAAAAACTTTTCTTCATTTTTTTAATAAAATATCCCTTCAGTTCACTACTTTAAATTTTCTAGATTTTGTTTTTAATATAATGCTTGTATAAACTTTCTCTTTTCAGTACAAAACAAGTAAAGAGGGGAGTACAGTGGGCATTACTGTATCTCATGCTTCCATGCTGGCACACTGTCATGCATTGACTCAGGCATGTGGTTATTCAGAAGGTAAGTTAGATAGGTACAACTTAAAAATGATACTCATAGCTTTGAATATTCAGACAATTTATGTTGCAAAATCATGCTTACTAGTTTTAAAAGAACTTGGTAGCTTTCATTGCAAAGGGAGAGACAAACTTACTCATTCATAATCAAAGTGATATGTGAAGGAAAGTAAGAAGGCACTTGTGAAATCATAATCAATGTGTATTAAAATTTTTTTATCCTAAGATCTGTATTGATTTTATTCAAGAGTTTGGATTTTTCAATCTTCATAAATTTGTTAGTTGGTGGCAAGAGCTATATTGATTTTTCATCCTCTTGAAAACAGCTTTGCTATGAATCTGTTTGCCCTCCCTGATGCCTTTTGAATGCACTGGCCACTTCATGAAATCATAAGGGGGCCAGTTGGAGAAGCCCACGTGCAGAGTTAGAGGAGTCTTTCCAGCAGAAATTGAGGGAGCTTTCTTAGACTGATTCTAGAGACCATTTGGGTAGCTTGGATCTCTTTGAAGAGCTTTGAATGCTGCTGGTTCCAGCTGTAGCTGCTCTAATGCAGACTGGTGTGCCATGCAGACAGGCTGGTGTCAGTTGTGCAGCTTCTTACCTCTCAGGAGAAAGAGTTGTGGTTATTGACCAAATGGTAAGCCTTTTGAAGTCTTGACTTGAAACCCAGTAGTGACTAGGTGAGATGTAATATGCATCGTAGTCCTTATAACTCTTCTACTTTGTGATTCCTAGGAGTGTGACACTTGGCCCCTGAAAGAGAGGCTTGATCAAGAAAGTTTGAGAGCTACCATATTAAAAAACACCCCAACTTGCTTGGCTTTACTGCACTTGCACTTTTGATGACCCTGCCTGCCTAGATCACAAAGTTAAAAGTCCTAGTGCGAGTCATCTGGCCCAATTACTTGAACTAGGTCTGTGATTCTAGATAGCGCATTTGAGGGCATAAGCAGATTGCTCAGTTGCTAACTGTCCTCTCTTGCACTTATTTTTTTTTTTCTCTTTCCTCCTTTGGGCAATTGGTTTACACCTGTAGGGCTCCAAAGTCCACACAAGTAGTATGATAAGGTAAAAGAGGTTTTCACAGTCAGATATCTGTACTCTTTTTAGTTATCATGAAAGAGGACCCTTTCCCATTTTCGTTTCAGGACATCCCATCACAGCTGCCAAATACCAGAACTGTGCTGGGAGAGGGGAGGGTGTACCCAGCTTGTAGGTAAAGGATTGTACGGTGGTTCCTGAGTCCTGCAAGTATGACACAACCAATTATGGATTGAAGGGGTCTACACATCTTAATTTTCAGACAAATGTGGAGTAGTGTTGCTAGCCATTAACGTTTCAGATCTTCACAGAGGGTACTGAATTCTCTTGTCCTCTTGTATGTTAATTTTTCAAATTTCTATTGGAACATGCTAGAGATGCTGTCGCGAGGTTTGTGTTCTGTATAGACCATACCCAGTATAAAGCTTTGCCTTCTGTTTTGTTTATAGCTTCTTGCAGCTTCACAGTTTTGACCACAGTAGTTCTTATATTCAGAAAGGAAGGGATCTTCATCTTAGTTAATCATGTCCTACAAAAGAACATCTCCACAGAGATTTGATTGAAGTGAGAGATCTCCTTCTTTTTGGTCATTCTCTCAATGAATAGCCATGAACTGCACCTGGTTTTCACCATGTGCATAGAGTTCATCTGTGCTACCATTAACCAAAACCTTTTTCCTTTGAAGTCTGTTTGCTGGAGGAATCTCCTGGTTTGACTAGATTTTGTCCCATAATGGGGTAGCACGTGCTAATGTATCTTGGGACGCACAGAATCATAGAATAGTTGAGGTTGGAAGAGACCTCTGGAGGTCATCTGGTCCGATCCCTCAGCTCCAGCAGGGCCACCTAGACCATGTCCAGATGGCTTTTCAGTATCTCCCAAGGATGGAAACTCCACAACCTCTCTGGGCAAATTGTGCCAGCACGCAGTCACTCCCGCATAAAGTTCTTCCAGATGCTCCCATCCTTTAGTCACCTTAGTGACCCTTTGCTGGACTCACTTCAGTAGTTCCATCTCTCTCTCTTATACTGGGGAACCCAGAAATGGACACAGTATTCCAGCTGTGGCCTAACCAGTGCTGAGCACAGGGGAAGGATCACCTTCCTTGACCTGCTGCCAACACTCTTCCCAGGGTACCATTACTCTTCTTTCCTGCAAGGGCACATTCTGATTCATGTTTAACGTGGTGGCTACCATGAACCCCGGGCCCTTTCTGCAAAGCTGCTCTCCAGACAGTTGGCTCCCAGCATGTCCTGGTGCATGGGGATGTTCCTCCCCAGGGAGCAGGACTTTGCATTTCTCCTTCTGAACTTCACGAGGTTCCTGTCAGACCATTCCCTCAGCCTGTTGACGTTCCTCTGGATGGCAGCACTACCCGCTGGTGTATCAGCCATTTCTCCCAGCTTTGTGACATCTGCCAACTTGCTGAGGATACACTCTGCCCTGTCATCCAGGTCATTAATGATGATGCCGAAGAGAACTGGAGCCAGTACTGAGCCCTGGGCTACACAGCTAGTTAATGGCCTCCAACTAGACTTTGTGCCACCAATCGCCACCCTCTGGGCCTGGTCATTCAGTTAGTTTTCAGTCCGCCTCCCTGTCTGCTTATCCAGCCCATACCTCATAAACTTCTCTGTGAGGATCATACAGAGTCTGTGATAAGATGCTGTGAAAGCGCTGGCTGCTTTCTCCAGCAAATCCAGTTCTACGCAGTTCACTTTTCCTGAAGGTTGAAAACAATTGAGGGTACAGAAGATTTGCATTTCATTATATAGAGGCTCATGTCTGGGACTACACACCTGTCTATGAGTGGTAGGAGCTCTCAGTCGCCAGAAGATTAATGGATATGTGGCTGACGTACCAAAGTTTTTTATTCATTGGGAAAGAGCTGTGTACATTCTGAAAACCTAAAAAGAATAATAAATACCACAAAGAACAATTTCTTGTGCATGCAGCTATCCTACTGTGAGTGATAAGCAAGTTTCACCTGATCAATATAAGATAACCCTTTAAAATCAGGTTAAATCTTTGATTTAAAACCTTTGATTCTATGTTTTTTTAAATCACGTAAGGTGTTCAGATTTCCTAGAGAAAACACTGAAGAAAATTTAGTACAGCCATGGTAATATTTCTCACTAAATTTAATTCATTCAAATATGGCTGAACTTTTCGGTTAATCTGAAAAAGTTTGCATGAAAACTAAAGTTTCAGTCTGCACACTTCATTGGCAAATGTAGCAAACACATAGAAGTGGTATTATAATGAAAACAGGATCTTAAATACCTTGTAATAATCTAGTCTATAATCATAAGGTAAAGATGGTTGTTTTAAGTAAAATAAATCACCTTCAGCTTAAGTAGTCTGTTTGTTACAGACAAAGCATGGCAACATAGCTTTGATTTCTTAGTGCAGTTGGAAGTTTCATAGTTGCTTTAACTAATATTTTGAGTTCTTAACTATTCTCATAAATATGCTTCTTAAGTCTGATAGTTTTTCCTTCGCTTTCAGCTGAAACACTAACAAATGTCTTGGATTTCAAAAGAGATGCTGGCCTTTGGCATGGAGTATTAACAGTGAGTATTTGAAGGAAAAACCTGCAGCAAGTTACTTCTCTCAGGGATAGAGTATTGGTATCAGATTGAGGTCAAACTCTCTCAAACTATTTATATTTCAGTATTTGTATTTTTCAGAATAAAGCGTTACTTTTTCAGTAACAGACTGCACAGGCATAGCTTATGTTTCTTCTGAGTATACACGTAGTTTTCTCTAACAATGAAATGTAAGAGTCATGCTGTAGCTGTAATGATTTATTTTTTTTTAAGTATTGGTACATGCTGTGTATTCTTTGAGACACTTGAAAGTTTTTTTTATATATATATA
>WEKW01000507.1:47393-104890 GCA_013389905.1 Sula dactylatra
ATGAACAGGATGCATGTCATCAGTATTCCCTATGCATTAATGAAGGTTAATCCACTTTCCTGGATACAGAAAGTCTGTTCATACAAAGGTAACCTTAAAGTATTTTTACTTAACTCATCTCTTCTTGGATGATGAAAAAAAAAAAAAAAACCCACCAAAAAACCACAAAATAACATTTAAATAAATTTGTTTGTATTAAAAAACCTGCTTTGGTTGAGGCCATTGCTGTTTTATCCAGCTGACTTTCTTTGCCACAGCTTTAGCAGTTGGGTACTCCAGTATTATATGGACTGATAGGTTCATTGATGAGTGATGTTGATGGCTTCTCTGACAGACCTTTAAGGAAACTGTGTTTCTCATCTCAGTGTTTGAATTTACAGTAAACATTTAAATTCTATTATCAAGTCCATCTGGAGACATTGAGTATACACGTGTCATAGTAGTTAAATATTTGGCATTTGTATTTGTTTCCTATGTTTGTAATTTATTTCATAAATTCATGTAAATACACAAAAATATTTATATAATTTTATAATTGGTCTTTATTTTGCTCTGCACATGCACCACAATTATTTTTTTTTTCAGCCCGTGTAGCAGTAGTAAAATCCCGTGATATGCACTGGTCACTTTTGGCTCAGAGGGATCAGAGAGATGTCAGTCTGAGCTCTTTACGAATGTTAATAGTGGCAGATGGAGCTAACCCATGTGAGTATGGATGCATTTTCTGAGTGCGAGTCCAAGGTGAACTAAAGTACACTGTAAATCACAGAACTCTGGGTCTGCACTGTAGGAACAGGTCAGCAGCACTGGCTATAGTTCATCTTCAGCAAAACAGAGACAGCAGTGGTATTTCTTCGCCAAGGACACTGGAGCAAAACTTTCATAGAAAATGTTCTGAAGAATCTGTTCTTTATATAAAGAATAGTTGGCAATCTAATTTGAAAGAGGCTTTTAAAATTTCAAGTAAATCATAATGCTAGTTTCGAAGTAGTTGCTCTTGTATTGCATGTAGACATAAAATCTTTGACTTGCAGTGTCTGATTCTGTACGTGCCCCTAGGGCTTGTCTCAGTCATGTGCAAGGACATAATAATGGGAGCAGTCACAGCCTTAACTCAAAACCATGACAACTATTAACTAGAGTATGCGGTAGGTTCTTGCATTTTTCTGTCAATCATTTGGTGGTGGTTTACAGTAATTTGACAAAGCAGCTGGGAGGTGTATTTTTTTTGTTTTGCAACAGGCAAGAATATACCTTAGTTGCTTAATTTTGCTGTTCTTGTACACCAGAAAATCAATAGTATTTCAGATTCATTGGAGTTGCATGATGAGAGGTCAGCAAGTTGTGATGGCGGAAGATGAAAGCTTGAAATGGTCATGCTAAGATTATATTTGTTGTAAGCACTGTTTCAGAGTTGATGCTTAGAAAGTTAGGCAGTTCATTCTATAGTAAAATACTATTTGTATGCTAGCGATGCCACTGCTTTTTCATTGCTGTTTGCACTTAGCTATATATAGCTGTGCAAATTCATTTCTTTAAATTCATCTTTTCATCAGTGTTGTACTGTTACATGAATCGACATGAAAGTATACTAGGATGTAGTATAATTAGTGAAGTTTGCTGGTTTGCATTACATGCTGCTATTCCACAACTGTAAAATACAAAGCTGTAGGTGATGAGGTATCCTCTTGCATTTTTGGCTGAGTGCTAAAGGCTTCATAGAGTTCTGAACTGAAGGTATGTCAGAAGCATTTGATGTTAATTTCTAAATGCTCTGGTTCTGTGACCTCTATAAGGAACACTCATATAGGAGCTTTATAGGAAGCAGACAGGTACCGTTACGATCAGTGACAAAATCCTTTGATCACTGAAGGGCTTTCCATGATGTTAATTGTTAAGGAGTTCTGCCAGATAAAGAGAATATGCGGTTGTGAATTTCTTTCAGTGAATTATCTGTTAACCACTGGGAGATTTTTCTCCGAATCTAACATCTAAAAATAGGCTGGAATGCCTTTTAGGCAGTTTGAAAGTATATTGGTTTTGTGCATGGATGCAACCATATTTGTATAGCTGAGCTGAGAGTAAGCATAGACTTTGAAATCCTGCAGCTCAAGCTTTCTTGCCCTTGGCAAAATTTTTCCAATTGTGTGATTGTTCTTTTTAGGGTCAATATCTTCTTGTGATGCATTCCTGAATGTATTTCAATCCAGAGGTTTGAGACCAGAAGTAATCTGTCCCTGTGCTAGTTCTTCAGAGGCACTAACTGTTGCTATTCGCAGGTAATTCTCTTTTCTGAGAAGTGAACTGAAGCATTTCTTGACTATTGAAATGTATCTGGTGTTAAAATGGTAGTCAGGAAAGAAGATTACCCACATAAAGATGCCCAAAGACATAGTCAGAGGAAGTCTGAGGTTCACAGGTACCTCCTTCACTGAAGGATAGGTGATTTTTGTTTGTTTTCTTTAAAAAGTCTCATAATTTTTTAAAGTAGTCAGTCATAAGGTTGGGGGTTTTTTTGGGTTTGCTTTTTTTTTTTCTACTGCTTGGGAAAGTGAGGTCTCATCCTCACTGATGTTGCTGGGGGACCTTTATAAAATGCCCCAAAAATCAAGACTGTTACTTATTTGGGAGGAATTAAGATGCTGAATATTCAAGTAGTTGCTTATACACAATGTCCTGTAAACAGGGGGCTAAAGAAAGAAAAAAATATTTGTAACTGGCCTGAAAAATACCATTGAATTTCTGGAGATAGCAAGAGATGCTTTGAAAAAAGGAAGTACTTTGATTATGAGTAGATATATATATGGACGGAATATGCTGGAATTTTTGACAGTGGTTTTGATCAAAATATGCTTTTTTTTCATCTACTTAAAATGTATTACCAGTCTTGAACTTTTGCTTGTTTAAAATGAGAAATCATTATTTCTCTTAACCTTAACAAGCCTGAGAGACTCGCATAATGTTTTTGATGACCATATTGCCATTGGTCTGTTGATTCATATCTGATTTGACTTTCTGTTTTTCAGACCTCCAGAACTGGGTGGGCCTCCTCCAGGAAAAGCAGTGTTATCTATGAATTGTCTGAGTTTCGGCGTGATAAGAGTGGATACAGAAGAGAAGTTGTCAGTGTTAACTGTACAGGATGTTGGTCAGATTATGCCTGGAGGTAGGAAAACATTTCTTGTTGGTTTAAGCATACTCCACATAATTTATCTTCATTATTACACATGTGCTGATGAAATAAATAAAAATGTCAAAGGACAAATACCTTCAAGGATGTTTTGATGCATTACCTAAACACATAATGATTAAGTATTGTCTCAACTAGATTATTCAATGTTTTCAGCAGAGATTAATCAACGATAAATTTGAATGACCATAGGTTTTGGTATGGGCAGATGCTTTTGGCTGGTTGGCAGACTTGTCTTATTGTTCACTTAGCATTAGTGCTAACTGACATACAGCTATGTAATAACAAATATAGCAGAACAAAACAAAATGTAAAGTGTAGTGAGAAAGACTATCTTTTATCCAGGAGTGATAGTCCACATGTTAATGGAATGGAATGGAATGGAATGGAATGGAATGGAATGGAATGGAATGGAATGGAATGGAATGGAATGGAATGGAATGGAATGGAATGGAATGGAATGGAATGGAATGGAATGGAATGGAATGGAATGGAATGGAATGGAATGGAATGGAATGGAATGGAATGGAATGGAATGGAATGGAATGGAATGGAATGGAATGGAATGGAATGGAATGGAATGGAATGGAATGGAATGGAATGGAATGGAATGGAATGGAATGGAATGGAATGGAATGGAATGGAATGGAATGGAATGGAATGGAATGGAATGGAATGGAATGGAATGGAATGGAATGGAATGGAATGGAATGGAATGGAATGGAATGGAATGGAATGGAATGGAATGGAATGGAATGGAATGGAATGGAATGGAATGGAATGGAATGGAATGGAATGGAATGGAATGGAATGGAATGGAATGGAATGGAATGGAATGGAATGGAATGGAATGGAATGGAATGGAATGGAATGGAATGGAATGGAATGGAATGGAATGGAATGGAATGGAATGGAATGGAATGGAATGGAATGGAATGGAATAGAATAGAATAGAATAATTTCAGCTGGAAGGGACCTACAACAATCATGTAATCCAATTGCCTGATCCCTTCAGGGCTGACCGAAAGCTAAAGCATGTTATTAAGAGCATTGTCCAAATGCCTCTTAAACACTGACAGGCTTGGGGCATCGATCACCTCTCTAGGAAGCCTGTTTCAAGGTGTGACCACACTCTTGGTAAAGAAATGATTCCTCATGTCCAGTCTAAACCTCCCCTGGTGCAGCTTTGAACTACGCCCATGCATCGTGTCCCTGGATCCCAAGGAGAAGAGATCAGCACCTCCCTCTCCACGTCCCCTCTTCAGGAAGCTGCAGAGAGCAATGAGGTCGCCCCCCAGCCTCCTTTTCTCCAAACGAGACAGACCCAGAGTCCTCAGCAGCTCCTCAGAGGACATGCCTTCCAGCCCTGTCACCAGCCTCTTGCCCTCCTCTGGATGCATTCACGTACCTGGGATCATAGAGGCATGGTGGGATGCTGTCTCTTTAGGAAGGACAGGAGAGAACAGGTTTTTTTCATGTGAGGGAGCTCACCTGAGGATGGATGAGGAGCCAACTGAGAGCTTATAGGTAAGGATTAAAGAGCAGACCAGTATGGGTGACATTGTAGTGAGTGTCTGCTATAGACTGCCTGACCAGGAAGAACAAGTGCATGAGGCCTTCTGCAGACAGCTAGAAGCAGCGTCACGTTTGTAGGTCATGGTCCTCATGGGGGACTTCAGCCACCTCAGTGTGTGCTGGAGGGACAACATGACAGGGCAGAAACAATCCTGGAGATTCCTGGAGAGCATCAATGACAAATTCCTGACCCAAGTGATAGAGGAGCCAATGAGGAGTGGGTCTTTGCTGGACCTCATACTCACAAATAAGGAGGCACTCATTGGGGATGTGAAGGTCAAAGGCTACACTGACCATGAGATAGTAGAGTTCAAGATCCCAAGAGGATGGAGCAGAGCAAAAGCAAGATCACAGCGCTGCACTTCAGGAGAGCAGACTTCAGCCTCTTCAGGGATCTGCTTGGTAGAGTCTCGTGGGATAAGACCCTGGAGGGGAGAGAGGCCCAAAAGAAAACTGGTTCATATTCAAGGATCACCTCCTCCAAGATCAAGAGCAGTCCATCCCAAAGAGCTGGAAGTTGGGAAAAAATGCCAGGAGTCCTGCATGGATGAACAAGGAGCTAAGGGCAGAAATCATACATAATAAGGAAGTTATACAGAAGGTGGAAGAAGGGGCAAGTAACCTGAAGAGACTACAGAGGCACTGTCTGAGCATGCAGAGATGGGGTAAGGAAAGCCAAAGCCCAGCTGGAATTGAATCAGGGAGAGATGTTAAAGGCAACAAGAAGGAATTCTGTAAATACATAGGTGACAAAAGGAAGACAAGGGAAAATGTGGGCCTGCTGCTGAATGAGGCAGAGGACCTAGTGACACAGGACATGGAAACAGCTGAGATACTGAGTGCCTTCTTCACCTTGGTCTTTACCATCCAGACTGGCTTTCAGAAATCCCAGGCCCTGGAGACCGGGGGGGAAGTCTAGAGTAAGGAAGACATACTCTTGATAGAAGAGATGAAGTTAAGAAATACTTAAGCAAACTGCACATGCACAAGTCTGTGGGCCCTGATGGGATTCACCCATGAGTGCTGAGGGAGCTGTCTGATGTCATTGTGAGGCCACTCTCAACAACCTTTCAATGACTGTGGGGATTGGGAGAACTGCCTGAGGGGTTGAGGAAAGTAAATGTCACTCCTGTCTTCAAGAAGGGCAAGAAGAAGAACCCAGGGAACTACAGGCTGGTCAGCCTCACCTCAAAGCCTGCAAAGGTGATGGAACAACTAATTCTGAAAATCATTTTCTCTGGCATATGGAGAACAAGGAAGTCATCAGGAGTAGTCAGCATGGATTCACCAAGGCGAAGTCATGCTTGACCAACCTGACTGCCTTCTACGATGAAGTGGCTGCCTTGGTAGATGAGGGGAGAGCAGTAGATATTGTCTACCTTGACTTTGGTCAGGTTTTGGACACTGTTCTCTGTTAGTTCCTCACAGAGAAGTTTATGAGGTATGGGCTGGATAAGCAGACAGGGAGGCGGACTGAAAACTAACTGAATGACCAGGCCCAGAGGGTGGCGATTGGTGGCACAAAGTCTAGTTGGAGGCCATTAACTAGCTGTGTAGCCCAGGGCTCAGTACTGGCTCCAGTTCTCTTCGGCATCATCATTAATGACCTGGATGACAGGGCAGAGTGTATCCTCAGCAAGTTGGCAGATGTCACAAAGCTGGGAGAAATGGCTGATACACCAGCGGGTAGTGCTGCCATCCAGAGGAACGTCAACAGGCTGAGGGAATGGTCTGACAGGAACCTCGTGAAGTTCAGAAGGAGAAATGCAAAGTCCTGCTCCCTGGGGAGGAACATCCCCATGCACCAGGACATGCTGGGAGCCAACTGTCTGGAGAGCAGCTTTGCAGAAAGGGCCCCGGGGTTCATGGTAGCCACCACATTAAACATGAATCAGAATGTGCCCTTGCAGGAAAGAAGAGTAATGGTACCCTGGGAAGAGTGTTGGCAGCAGGTCAAGGAAGGTGATCCTTCCCCTGTGCTCAGCACTGGTTAGGCCACAGCTGGAATACTGTGTCCATTTCTGGGTTCCCCAGTATAAGAGAGAGAGATGGAACTACTGAAGTGAGTCCAGCAAAGGGTCACTAAGGTGACTAAAGGATGGGAGCATCTCAGCATATGAGGAAAAGGTGATAGAGCTTGGACTGTTCAGCCTGGAAAAGAGAAGGTTCAGAGGGGATCTCATCTATGTGTACGAAGGGAGCTTATAGAGAAGACCGGGTCAGGCTCTTTTCAGTGGTGTCCCATGACAGAATAAGAGCCAATGGACACAAACTGAAACACATGAGCTTCCCTCTGAACAGAAGGAAAACCTTTTTCTGTTGTGAGGGTGACTGAGCACTGGAATGGGTGCTCATTCTCTCTTCCTGGTGTTCTCTTTTGAGGCTAGGCTGCTGAGTCGTGCATTATTTGGAGAGGAGAGCACTTTGAAGAAGATTAATAAAATTAGGATGCCAAACCAGACCTAAGACTGTGGTCAATGTCTGGGACTTAGTGCCTTGTACTCCCGAAGTGAAAATTACCACATCTAGGTTGGTAGCGTAATGTTCCCTGGCACTATCGTCTGAAGGTACGACTAGCTTCAGGCTCTGTTCTGACCTCATCTGGGTGTGCTTGGAAAGGATGAGATATAGATTTTTATTTTTTTTTTTTTTTTAATTCTCCTTACCCCTTCAGATTTACTATGTAGTGACCAAAGAACAAAGAACCTGATTGGTTCTGGTCATGCCCTTGGTACCTGTGGCTTTGCTATTCTTGGTCCTGTTGTGAACCTCATGCCTTGCTGAGCTGTGGTTCCAAAGCCGTCCTCTCTGTAGAGCATTTTCTCAAGGTAAAGATGAAGGGAAAAGCCATCTTGTGCTATTTCAGCAACCACCTCTTCTCAGTACATCAAGGCCCTCATTATTACTAAGACAAGGCAGACACCTTTCCAGTCTGCTGATAAAAATAGTGACCTAATCTGACTTAATGGCTTCTGAATTGCTTCATCTGAATGTTCAAATTCAGGTTGTTAAACTTGTCTGCAAAGACCCACAAGACAGTCAGCTGCGACTGGCTTCTGTGTCTCCACAGAATGGTTATTTTTCCACTTCAGCTAGAATACAGATGGCATGGACTACTACTGCTATCTGGTTTAACTGTTAAGACTACTGAAGTCCCCTTGAAATGCCACTGAAATTTAGCTGTGCTCCCAATCTTCTACTTAGGTTATGGGTTAGTCACAGGAACATGGAGGGAAGAAGTCTGCATGCCCTTCAGGTAGTCATTGATCCTTTGGTGAACCAACTGAGATTGAACTGGATGTTGGTCCAGTTTTTGAGAGTTCAAAAAAGTGGTATTTGATGTCGGATCAATTAAAATCTTTCTTTGGACCAATTTATCACGTGGAGATCATCCTGGCTTTGCTGTAGGCTTGCTCTTTGGGCATAGTGTGCTTGACTACACTACAGCACAAAGCAGCCTACAGTTGTGTTGCACCTTAAGCTACTCTTCATATTGAACTATTACAGCTGTAATCCACTTGGTTGATCTCCCATAGTGCATTTGCTCAGTGGCAGGTTCAGGTCTGCCTTGTGATGTTGGAAGAATTATCTGTATGTTTGTGGGTAAGTAATTTCACCTTCCTCTTTTATGTAAGTCGTACATGAAAAACATGCCCCTGTCCTTGAGAAATGCTTAACTGAGTAGCAAGAGGGATCTTTGACAAAACTCCTTCTCCGTTGTCAAATGCCTTGGAGCATTGTCTGGCAAATCTAATAGACCCTTCTGGTTTAGGATGCCATTGACAGACAATTAACAACACTACCATGACTTTCTACATTAGTAGGAAACGTTGAGTGACTTGTCCGATTGCGTGAGGGGAGAACAGTTATGTGTGTATCCGTTTAGTGCCCTGAAGTGATATGACTTGTAATTGATGGCTGTTGGTATTTTGAAATATAGTAGTAAGTGGCAAAACTACTTGTAGATTAAGCATAAGTTAGGCAACTTAATGAATTAGCTCTTTTAAAACTCTGATCAGCATCAGGCTATCAGTATCTGGGGCAGATTAGCTTCAATTTGACCAAATGATAAAAATTCTAGGTCTGCAGGTATATTTTAGCAGAAATTTCTGTATGTTCCTTAAGTCAGAACATACATGATAGAGTTCTTTCTAGAGGATAACCAATAACTTTGTTCCCTGTCTCGGGGGGGGCGGGAATTGTTAAAAGCTTCCAGAGTAGGAAGAAAGTAAAAAGGCTAGCAGTTACTTATAGATGTGTGCCAAGTGAAAAGAAATTAACAACTTAAGGAAATTAATGACTTATTTTCAAATGAGTCTGCAAGTACATTCCAACAGTGGGTATATTTCTGCCTTACCTTGTAAGATTTATGCTTTTTCCTATGTAGTGTTCAAGGAGGATGTGCTCTGTGCATTCTCACTTGGTGTTTGGCATACAGGAGAGAACATACCACCATTTCCTTTCCTGTTATTTGCCCTCTTGAATTGCTTTGCTGACTTACGAGTCTTGCTCTTTATCTGGTTTTGGTTTTATATTATTTTTCCCTTTTGTTAGATTGCTGTGCTTTCACCAAAGGCCTAATTCGAGTCAGATGCCACCTCTGAAGACTTTGTTCCATCTTCTGATCCTCATTGAATACATTTAAGGTCTTGGAAGTTACTAGATGCCCTAGTCTTTCAAACATCTTATGACAGAGGAGCCTACATACCTGAATTTCATTTGGCAAACGACCTGTGAAAGTAGCCTCCTAGCCAAGAACTAGTAGTCATGCTCAGGTTTGCTCAGTCAAGCCAAATGGTTTTGACCTCTTTACCCTTGAAGATCCCTGGCTTACTTTATTCAAGAACCAACTGGTTAAAAGGTCATGGATAAAATGTCCACTTTTGACCTCCTTCAGATCCTGCTATTCATTCTGAGACACTGAGCGCACCTGCTTTGGGGATCTTATTCAACAGACCCCTCAGCACCAGGATCATGTCTTATGTCACTGCTGTTTAACCCACTCTTGATGCCACAATCTCTTCGGTTGCCTTGGCTGTTCACTTTCATTATCTACCGTGAATGCCAGTCACAAGACCCACCAGGGAAGTGCAAGCATCCACGAAGAAATCTTCTCATCAAAGATATCATGGGAATTCTTAAGAGAGAACCTAGTATCCATTCCCCTGGAATCTTCTCTGCAGCTCCTGGAGGGATGATGTTTTGCCTCACCTGTTGACCACCTTGGGCTATTTTGCATGGTTTCTGTCTGGGACTGACATTGCTAAGAAGCAGTATTTGGCTCATAACAATCTTCAGTTCATTTTTTTCAAATTGGACTGGTAAAGATGGTAGGGAGAGTACCAAACCTCTCTTCTTCTGCCTGTTTTGTGCCTCCAACTTTCACATCAACTGAGGTGTGATTGCCATGTCACCTGTCATCTTGGAAGCTTATTATACATTATACTTGGACCTGGATATGGATGCTTGGAATATTCAATTAAGTTTGTCTCCCTGCTACTTCCTGACTAAACCTTTCCATTCTTTTACTGGAATCCTTCTCACATTCTTTCTTTGACAGGAGATTAACCCTCTCTAATCCAGAAGTTCTATATCCCCATAGCTCCAAATCATACAAAGCCTGGTTCATAGAAAGAGTGCTGCAGCAGCTACTTTCTTATACTCAAGCAGAAAACCTTGGGTTCGTGCCACATCTTAGGCTTGTGCAAGATGAACTTATGCATAGATAGTTTCAAGTTCTGGACTGTGACTGTATGCAGTACCTTTACCAGAAGTTCAAGGAGAATGGTTCTGATTTCTCAAATAGCAGGATGCTTACTTTGTTTCCAGTCTATGGATGTCTTGAATGTTATTGTTTCCTCTATCCATGTCTGACCAAACATTTGCCCAGGTTCTGATAGTTATCATGATGCATCTTGACTGCAGAGGAATCTGGTTCCTTTATCTCAGTGCCTGGTTTGTGAAAGGAGTTGTTACAGAACAACTTTGTGAAGCTTTCAGCTTTTTCCTTAGATTGTGAATGTGAGATAGCAGTACTTCATTCCCACGCGGTCCTTAGAATTTATCATAGTAATCAGTTCTGTGTGTTCCACTTGGCTTCTGTCTATCACATGATGGCACAACAGCCTGCCACTGCAGAAGTTCTTTTCATGGACATCTGTGGCAATTTGTACACTTGTGATGAGACGCTTTCTTCCAATTTAAATGTTGTGCTTTGAATGCCTGTGTGACCACCTTTAGAGTTTAGATTCTTGTTCATCCTTATCTATAAAGTTGGCTTGCTTTATCTCGATTGCCCTTCCCAGAAGAGCAGGGGATTCAGGTCTTTCCATTGGACATTGCCATATGTTGTTTTCTTCAAAGATTAGGTTTCTCTAGAAACCCTGCAGATACCTTACACAGTGGTGGTAGAGGCATTTTATTGTAGCCATTTAGTGTTTTTCTTAAGGCTTCATGCTTCTGGAACAGAAGTTATAACTAAAGACTGTAGTGAAAGGAGGGCCCTCTTGTTTTTATTCTCATGGACCCAGGCCTTTTAGGAAGACTTGCTTGCTCCAAGAAGATCCTGGACTTCCACTGTTGGCATACAGTAACAATCCAAATGGATATCAGTTGCATATGGATCCACAACGAAACTGTGAAAGCGGAACAAGAGAGCTCTTCCTAACACTCATCAGGCACCTTTGGTAGCAGCCTTTGGCTGTGCAGGCTGCTGACATTCTTCTTGCATTCATGCTGTGCTGGTCTTGAAACATCCAAAGCTGAATCCAGTCTTTGGTAGAGCATCAGTGCGGTCATTTGTTTGCACAGTAGGATTCTCATCCTCTGCCAGAAATATCATGGCAGGGCTAACTGCTGAGAGTCACCATCTATAAGAATGTACATGTGGACTCATTTGAAGAAAGCAAGCTTTCTTAAGAGTCATCAGTATTCTTCGTGATGTGTAGTCCACATGTACATTCCCATCCCATCTGCTTTTCCCTTCTCTCTAATTCTTTTTCAGATGCAATGCTGTTGAGAGAGACTGAAATGGTGGTAGATGCACTCTCTTGTATGTCACACATGAAGCAGGAAAAGGAAGAGAAGCAAGAGTACAGGCTCCACAGATACTGCAAAAAGAAAACCTTGCAGTATCACATGGCAGGGCAGAACTCTGCCTGCTGTTAGAATGTACGTGTAGACTACCTGTATCATACATTGGTTGCTGGTAAGTATTTTTTTTTACTTGATCAGGGTGATAGGATTGTCCTTGGGCTTCATGGACGGAGCACAATTTGGGTTCTGTAGGCTAATCCGTTGGTTTTTCCATGTTTGTGAATGAGTTGAGGACTGCAGCGTTTGTGTATGTCTACGAATTGTTGCACTTTGCCAGTTATTAATAGTTCTCTCTGCATCATTGCTTAAGCGTTACATACAGAGTTCTGAGATTAACTCAGGTTATTTCCTGTGGTAATAAACTCTTTATTCTGTTTCAATTTACCATTAAGTTTTAAATGGCCTTTTTTTCCAGTTTCTTCTAAATTGCAAAACACATTTTTTGCATAACTAACTGATAGTTCATACTGTATAATTTAATTCCACCCTTCTAGTTCATATTTATAATTTTCGGCAACTGAAACTGTTGTTCTAATTTGGACTTGGACCTGTACCCGAATTTGGTGTCTCCTTATTTGGTCACCAAAGGTTACCATTGCATGGTTCCAAACATTTTATTAATAAATGCTGATTGTTCTGATAGATAATTTTTATGAAACCAAGATAATTTAGAGGTTGATCTATTGGTAGGGTGCATTATTGTCTCTCCTGTTTAGACCTAAGTTGTTGAGAACTGAAGACTTATCTGAGATTAGAAAATGTACCTATGAACCTGTTCTACCAGCAGGAGTTCTTGGTCCATGCTTGCAGCAGAGCTAGCTTTATTATGTATCAGTATTAAAGGAAATGTGCCACTTTCCATTTATGATTTCTCTTCATGCTAGTTGAACAGTAGTAAATGTAAGGGTTCTCTGTATATCACTTAAAATTGGCTAAATTAGAAAACAGTAATACAGTCCTTCATAATGGCTGTTGTAAGCCTTATGGCCAAAACATTCAAAAGATCCTGATAGAAATAAACCAACTAAATAAAATTTCTGATACCTCTGGGGTCTCATGGTTCTTTTCTTTTCTTTACTGTAGTATGCATGACCACAAAGTACTCTGATAACCCGAGTTGGAGGCAGACACAATGAGAAAGGGCAGAACATTAGTTTATGGCATAGTCTGTTTTATTTTTCAAAGGCTCTGTTTATTTTGTATTGACCCAGTTAGCTGTTGTGATTTCTTTGTTAATCTTGAGTCTTAAGTGCTAAGCTAAACTTCCTTGCTCCATCATGGCTTCTCCCTCAGTATCCTTTTTCCTTTCCCTTTCAGACTAGAAAAGGACAAATCCAGACTGCTTAAGCAAGGGCTCTACTTAGTCAAAGAAACCTCTCAGAAAACAGTGGCTTCAGAAGTAAAATGTAACCAGTGCCCAGAGAAAAGCTCAGTATAATATTTGGTTTACAAGTGTGTATAACCCTGATTAAAAATAAGAAAATTTCAGTGTAGGAAGAGTTCTGAGATTTCAGAAGAAAATTGGTAAGGTAATAGTGGTAGGTCCTTTATGAAACGCAATCCTTTTAATGAGTTGAAGAAGGTCACCAAACTGAGGATAGGGAAGAGGTAATATGTAGTCACAGGAGTAAGTTCAGTAAGGGACAACTCTGTGAGATGAGTTGTCAGTGGTCTCCAAATAATAGTTGTCAGACTGGCCTGCTTTAAAAGAAGATGGGACATAACACAGAAAAATCATTGACCTGACAGTGAGTGAATAAAATAGCCTAGTTTTCTCCCAGTTTCTAATGTGTTTCTCACATAACTTAAGGGCTAATACTCTGAATACCTAAGTATGCAATAAATAAAAGGAATGGTATGTCTGTAATTGGTATCATATTGTTTTTCATCTTTATTCTCATACATGCTTCTACTTAATCAAACTCTCTGCCTTCATGTTGAAAAGCAATTGCTACAGTTTTGGATTCAGTTGCAGCTGATGTGTAGACTGTGAAGCACTGTAAGAAAAAAAATAGCATTTGTGAACTTGCATCTTTAAGCTTGGAGAACACATTATACAGGCTGTCAAAAAGATAGATAGAGCTCTCTTGCATGCTGTGTTTTTGCTGCAGCTGATAGATAATTGATATTAAAATCTTTATCTGTCAGTGGCAAAGCAACTTCTGCGTCAGCTGCTGAAGCATACCAATAGTGATTCTGTGCTATTCCTCTCCCTTTAGCAAATGTGTGTGTTGTGAAGGTGGATGGGACTCCTTATCTGTGTAAAGCCGATGAGGTTGGAGAAATATGTGTGAATTCAGGTGCAACTGGGATGGCATATTTCGGCCTCCTTGGAATCACCAAGAATGTGTTCGAGGTTTGTATTTCTCTTTGTAATGTAAAGTTTCATTGTTGTATTTCTAGTATTTCTTCTTGCAAATAAACTCATTTGTTCCTTAAACTTCTTTTTTGTTTTATTAGAAAAAGCCCTGGCCAAATACGCTTTGCTTCATTCTCTATCAGAACTTGAAATTCTGTCTCGTATAACCAAAAATACAAAGTACCATCAGCAGTCAATCAGCTGCCTCTATGTTCTGCTATCCAGGGTTGTGCCTATGTCAGCATTTAAATTCATTTTAGTTCTGTATTGACACAGCAGTTTTACATAAAGTTACTTGAAGACATTTCAAGTTTATTGGTGCACAGCTTGGGACATAGAGTTAGAAGTTAGTCGGATATTTGTGAGCTTCTTCACACAATCCAAATGCATTTGTTCAGATATAATAAATTATTTAGAAAAGCTTCCTTTGTGTATTGCAAACAGTATGTGCTTTTCAAAATCAACTTTAGTGTTCATTTGCTGTAACACTTAGAACACTGAACAGTTTGCTGTTGGATATATGAAATCATGTTCCTAGGTATATGGAAGAAGAGATAATAAGGATGATAGCATAATAGTTATATTGTGCCTTGTAGTTTGTCAAAGTAAAGCAAAAGCAATCTTTCTGCCCAGATTTTTCCTTGCGGTGGTACCCCAATTGTTTTCCCTTTTCTGGCAAGAAAGGAGTGAAAGTCCTTTGGGAGTTGCACACAGAGTAGTGTTACACTGGGCAGCAGTTTGAAGAATTGGCTGAAGTATGGAGTTCTACCAGAGAGATGAAAGAAATCCTCACCATAGTCTTCTAGGCAAGGAAACCACCTGAGCAGATGAGAGGAACTTGCTGATGAGCTAAATGCTTTTGCTCTGGTTCTCCGTTATAGGCAGTCCCATAATTGCAGCAAACTTAACTTCCCAAGAGATTTGATAGCGTAGTGTTGTCGCAGTTGAAGCGATATGCCTGGGTACATATCTCATTGGGGATGTTAATAGTAGCAACAGAAAGACTTTCTGATTAAGTGCTATATGAGTGCATACTATAAAACCTGATTTAAAACGCGGTGTGAACTCTTGTTATGAAGGCGAAGTAGCTGAGAAGGTAAGAAGGCTACCACAGAGTTAAGAATTGGTGTGTTCTTCATTATTCAGGAAGCTGTTGTTCATACTTGACATGATAGTAACTGTTCTCATCGGGTAATTTTTCAACTGAGCGTAGAGCTGCAATGAAACAGAAGCACAAAGCATTTTACCTTCACTTTTCTTATCAGTACTGTGAGTGTCTGAATACGTATGTGTTCTTTCAGGCCATTCCAGTGACGGCAGCCGGCATGCCTGTGTCAGACCAACCCTTTACAAGAACAGGATTGCTTGGCTTTGTGGGTCCTGTAAGTGTGAATGAGCTGTCTGGGGCCCTACTTTGTCCTGACTCCCAGCTCTAAGTGATGCCCCCAAATTCAGCAGAATTCTGTGTCAGTGCAGTGACCTCAATATTATTGGCTTTAGTCAGGCATATATCGCTGGGAGTCTGGAGGTTTTTCCCCTCTTTTTCTAATCCTGTCTTCTTTTCAGGACTATTTGGTGTTTGTGGTAGGAAAATTGGATGGCCTAATGACAGTTAGTGGCCGCAGGCACAATGCGGATGATGTGGTAGCCACTGCATTGGCAGTCGAACCCATGAAGTTTGTCTATCGAGGAAGGTGAGTATATTAAAAATTTTACCACTGCTCATTGGACTTTGTTGCTCCTTTTCTCACCCACAAATGATCAACAAATAACATAGTGTACACAGGAGCTCTGCATGTGAATTTTTATGTGCATATTTTATAGGAAAGGTGGCACTAGGTTGTGATATGTCAGATAAGAACTTGGCTGTCCCCGCTAGCTGTCACTGCTAACTTGGAAGACAAATATTGACACCCTGCTTCATGAATAATAGATCTAAAATTACTTTGACATAGTATAAACATAGATCTTTAAGTGTCTGTTTAAAACTTCTTTCAAAGCTTTTCTTAAGACACTCGAATGAAGCTTGTATGCCAAATGTAAAACACAACTCCCCCTTGTCTACCTGAGCCTAGGGAAGAACTTTGCAGTATGTTCTAAAGAACAAACTAGGAGTGTGGAGGCTGCTGAAGGACCTTCAGAGTTAGTATGTGTTGCATCACCAACCTTACTGCTCTTCAGCGGTCAATGGCTCAATGTCCAGATGGAGATCAGTGACGAGTGTTATCCTTCAGGGGTCCATGCTGGGACCAGTGCTGTTTAATATCTTCATCAACAACACAGACAGTGGGATCAAGTGCACCCTCAGCAAATTTGTAGATGACACCAAGAAGAGTGGTGCGGCTGACACGCCTGAGGGACGTCCAGGGCCTTTCAGAGGGACCTAGACAAGCTGGAGAGCTGGGCCTGTGAGAACCTCATGAGGTTCAACAAGGCCAAGTGCAAGGTCCTGCACCTGGGTCGGGGCAACCCCTGATATCATTACAGGCTGGGGGATGAAGGGATTGAGAGCAGCCCTGTGGAGAAGGATTTGGGGGTACCAGTGGACAAAAAAAGCTGGACATGAGCCAGCAGTGTGTGCTCATGGCCCAGAAAGCCAACCATATCCTGGGCTGCATCAAAAGAAGTATGGCCAGCAGGTTGAGGGAAGGGATTCTGCCCCTGTACTGTGCTCTGGTGAGACCCCACCTGGGGTGCTGCATACAGCTCTGTGGTCCTTAGCACAGGAAAGACATGGACCTGCTGGAGGAGGTCCAGAGGAGGGCCACAAAAATGATCAGAGGGGTGGAGCACCTCTCCAGTGGTGAGAGGCTGAGAGAGTTGGGGTTGTTCAGCCTGGAGAAGAGAAGGCTCTGAGGAGATCTTATTGTGGCCTTTCAATACCTAAAGGGAGCTTATAAGAAAGATGGGGACAGACTTTTTAGTAGAGCCTGAAGTGATAGGACAAGGGGTAATGGTTTTGAACTAAAAGAGGGTAGATTCAGACTAGATATAAGGAAGAAATTTGTTATGATGAGGATGGTGAAACACTGGAACAGGTTACCCAAAGAGGTTGTGGAGGCCCCATCCCTCGAAACATTCAAGGTCAGGTTGGACGGGGCTCTGAGCAACCTGATCTAGTTGGGGATGTCCCTGCTCACTGCAGGGGGGTTGGACTAGATGGCCTCTGAAGGTCCCTTCCAACCCAAACCATTCTATGATTCTATGAAAGTTGAGCTTTCCTCATTTCTGCATCACTTGTGCAATTCACATATCACAAAAATAATGGCACATGCCTGGTGGAGGCATTATTAATATTTCATCCTCGAAGATGCAAGCCTAAAACTAATTTAATTCACAAATGGGAGTAAGTATTTTTCAGTGCAAGCATTGATAGACATGCTGGTCAGTAATTTGGCATAGTTGTCTTTCAGAAGGGACGTAGTATGTAAGTGGAACAAGTTTAGCGTGCGTGATGGAGTTACATAGGCAAGGTTTGCACAGCCCCTTTACGTATGGAACCTGCCTGTGTTAAACGCGTGCTACATTGGTGGCTGCAAATTCACTTGACCCCCAACAGAAATAAATTACAATAATGAACCTGTATTTATTCTAGATTTGTCTGTGATTTTGTGATGATCTGGCATGAATAGTGCTTGTGTGTGTTGAAACAGTACCACTAAAGTTTGCAGTCATTTCCACATTATAATAAATCATGCTGTGTTCATCATACGTTGCATCCTATCATTCTTCTGTCCTTTGCGTTTTAGGATAGCAGTGTTTTCTGTGACCGTTTTGCATGATGATCGAATAGTGCTTGTGGCAGAGCAGCGCCCTGATGCGTCAGAGGAGGATAGTTTTCAGTGGATGAGCAGGGTTCTACAGGTAGTCAGTCTGTCCTTTCTTTCTTTCCAGGTGAATAAGGCTGATGTATGACATGAGAATCTTAGAGCATTTTTTTCTATAAGCAAAACCTATTAGTGTAACTACAGAGAGTTGTAATAAACTGACTTCTGAATATATTTCAGGGTTGACAGCTAACAGAATTTTGTAAAAAGTAAGACTTTCTTTCAGAATGTTTTTTAACCTCATACTACTAACATTCTTAAAGTCCTAAGGATGATAGTTTTTGTTTGTTTTAATTCTACATTCCTCTGCTGATTTCATGCTGGCTGAGAGGGTTAAGTCTGAAAATGTTTAAGGTCATAATTAGTGCCAAGTATCAAAACAAACCCTGAAATCTTTTATATCACTAACAACCTTATTCTAGATCTCAAAACTGCAAGCATTAAAAATTTTTTCCCTTGATTACTTTATTGTGTTTTCATGGGGGGGCAGGAGGGAGCGGAATTCTGGTAGATTTGCATTTGAGGATTTCAGAATTAATCAATCAGTTCTAAGGAAGTAAAAAGAGAAATTGCAATTATGAAAAAAGACTTTGGTGGAGGGACAACTGAAGGGAAGGCTAGAGAGAACCACTTAAGGGAAGATGCTTCTAAAGAGAAAGGCAGTTTTCCAATAATGGTTTCTGTCTAATTTCAGCTTTGTAATCTTACTGGAGGGAATATCTGGTAATAGAAAGGCTGTTTTTCATGGGAAAAAATAATATTAGTCCTCTTTTTAGAAGTGTCATAGCTAAAATAGACATTTAAGTTTTAGGCAGCAAGACGTTTCCCTCCCTATTTTTGTGGTTTTATGTTCTACTGTGCTTTTGTGATTGTGCCATACGTGCTAAATTTGCTGTGGTATAATTTTGGCTTTTTAAAATCTCTGCACTTTTTGCCCCCTTTTAAGAGACTTTCCTAATCCCTGATGTGCAGGTGGCATCCCCTTGATAGAGTGCACAAGCAAAGTCCTGGGTCTGCTCCTGCTCCCATTGAAGTCATGGCACAACTTCTATGAGTTCAGTGAGTGCAGAATTGGACCCTTTATTTGCAAATTGTGGTGCAAGTAAAAATTTTACTGTTATTAAATGACTTGATTCAAATTCTTGCTTTAGCTACATCCCAGTTGATAACATGGAATATTTTGGTGGGTTGTTTTTTTTTCTGTCAAGGCAATTGATAGCATTCACCAAGTGGGAGTCTACTGCCTTGCCTTGGTGCCAGCCAACACTTTGCCAAAGGCTCCACTCGGAGGAATTCATATTTCAGAAACTAAGCAGCGCTTTTTAGAGGGCGCTTTGCACCCTTGTAATGTCTTGATGTGTCCACATACTTGCGTTACTAACCTGCCTAAGCCTCGACAGAAGCAACCAGGTGAGTAAATCACAGCGGGTTCCTTAGTTCTGCATGTCTGTCTCTGTGGGTATGCATGCAGTATGATCTGGAGGCAGTGTGACAGCTCAGGGCTGTGCATGTTGGATGGCTTTAAGCTGCCTAACTTGGCAGAGCTAGTGGCGTTGTCAGAGCAGCCTAAAGCTCAGTGAGGGCTTTATGGTCTGCCTTGAATCCCAGGTAAATGCAGGGATGCTCTGCATGTACCCATTTCATGCTTCTGTAGCTACATTATCAATTGTTCCTGTACTGTCCATCTTGCAAAGGCTGGTAACTCACATAATGAAACTGAAGTACAGACAGACCTCAATTTGCTGAATCAGCAACAGACTGATTTTTAATGTACCATACTGATAATGGACTGATTCTTAGTGTACCTTACTATCCTCTTCTCTCTTTTTCTATGCAATATGGTCCTTGGTTTTAGCTTTTCATCTTCTCAGATCTATGTTACATATGGCATATGTAACACATTACATCTAGTAATTTGCAGGCTGAATTATAGATTATTACATGTTCCTTATATTATTTTTCTTCATTTTGTACTGTTTTTTCAAAATGCAGATGTTGGTCCTGCTTCAATGATAGTAGGAAACCTTGTTGCTGGAAAAAGAATTGCACAAGCATCAGGGAGAGATGTTACTCAGTTGGAGGATAACGACCAGGCAAGAAAGGTAACACTGATGTCCTGGTATTACTAAATATTTGAATTGGCTTATTCAGAATGAGAGAAGACCAGTTATGGCATTCTGCTCAAAATAAGCATGGATCATTTTGAGTGAATCTGAGCATCTCCTTTTTTTCCTGTTTCAGTTCCTGTATTTAGCAGATGTTCTTCAGTGGCGAGCTCAGACAACTCCAGATCATCCCCTCTTCCTTTTGTTGAATTCCAAGGTGAGATGCACTTTAGGTCATGCTTGGAGATTGAGATCACTAAAAGATTGTTTGGATTCTAAGAAAATGCCAGCTAGAAGTCTTTTCCTAAAATGTTTACGTTTTCCTAAAATGGTTACGTTGATGACGTGGGATGTGTCATGGTTTTGAAGCAGACAAAAATTGCTAGTTAGCAAGCAGCATAACATTTCCACATCTGGATTTTTTCCCACATCTGGAATTTCAGGATGCATTCTGCCTAGCTTAAAACATTGCAGCAATTGCATTTCCTGCTGGAACACAACTTTCGTCATATTAATGGAAGCCACAATTCTGTCTTCCTCCCTGAGCACAAGGGTAACTGGAAGTCAGAGCTGGAGGTTTTTTTAAATAGAAGATCTGCGGCCTAAGTAGGCAACCCTTGGGACAGCTTTGAAGTCATATTTTCCAGGAGCACTGCACACCTTTCAGGGGACACTGATGCCTTGGCCTCAGCTAGGCTTTGCCCCCAAAAAGGGGGCAGTCACTTCAACAAGTAAATGCTTCAGTTTTTAGATTACAGGCTCTATGTACTTATAGGCTCTATATACTTATTTTATTCAAGGGCTATCTGAGCCCTTATGACATGGCAAGGCAACAGTCATGTTTCTCAGTAAATACATAATTTTTGCTCATAGCCACTCTGCTCTGCCTGTGACTGTCATTAGTTTTGGAGCATTCACATACCCTGCGCATCCAACACATTGTGAAGGGGTGTGAAAAAATGTGCATGTTCGCATCTTCCTCAGTATTTCAGCCTCCCTGGGCTTAAGGAGTGTATGTATGCTGTGTGTATTTCAGAAGACTCAAATATTTTAGGTTCTTTTTTTGCTCTTCTGGCACTTTTTTATTCTCCTCCTTTCTTTGCAGGAGGCAAAGTTGGTTAATTTTTGTTTGAGCCTGTACTCAATAGCTTCCTTCCCAGTGACAATAGCAGTCAGTGACAAATTGAGTCTACCTTGTGCTTTGCTGTACCACAGACATGTGAGATAGGGAACATGCTTTCGGAAGTTCCAGCAGCAGTCCTTCAGAAGTGATGGATTTGCCTTTGGGTCTCTCATTCAGACAGGCAAAATGGTTTAGGATATGGTTCAATGTTCTGACTTTTCTCATGAGACTGTACTTTAGCAGAAGAAACTGCTTCTATATGGTTATTGTTAAAAGCCAGAGAATTGGTTTGTTCTCTCAGAGTGAAGAGACTTTTGAGGGAAGTTTTCTAGTATGGAGAAGCCCCTTTCTGGGTCACTTTGTTCAGGCAATTTTTATCCTTTACAAGGAGACTCTGCAAAAAGGAAACACAAAACTTAGGCACAAAGGAATTATCTGTTGGTGAACACATGCCTTAAATAGCTGGGACTAATAAGCTACAATGCTAAACATTAGCGTGTTCACAGCTCTCCATGAGAAACCCTTTTGTTTTACACTTCTTCAAGCCAATATTTTTCTCCCAAGTCCATGAGCTGCTACTGTTCCTGTATCAACAATACACTGTATTTACTGTTCTTATTTCACATTACTTTAGCTCCCAGGCTAAGGAATTAACAGTCACCTTAGTAAAACTGAGCAGAATGCCAGTGCCATCCTGCATCAAACTAGGCCTTGGATCAGACAGCTGTGCAGTTGGGCTGAGGATTACATGTGGCAGCTTGTCTTAGACTTGAAACCAAATACTTGTATAGCAGACGTTTACTGTGATAATCCTTTTCTGTATAGCAGAGGCTTCATTCAGTCTCTGACTGTTTATTTTCCTCTGAGGTGGTTGTCTGACCAGTTTTTCTTGAATCAGATTGTAGTCTTGGAAAAAAGGATACATCCCAACTTCACAGGCTTAAGGCTAAGGCATCACTTCCTAGGCTGGATAGCAAAAGGATGTTTTCTGTCTTCACATCGAAAATTGGACTAAGCCTTTTGGAATCCCCATGACTTTGCAACTGCCTAAGCAATCCAAAGATACAGCTACTTCCATGTGAAGACTTTCCGGATGCATAGTTGTGGGAAATACACTTTGTACAAGATGGACAGTAGATGCGCTGAAGCAGAAGTGACAGTGCACACCAACCACGGCTCAGGTTGCCTCTCTGACCCTTTAAAAAAAATATCTATACCAAAGACATCAGCAGAGTTCCTGTTGCGCTTTTAGGACTGCTGATTGCAAAAGCATCTAGAGGTTTGGCTGTGCATGGTAGGGTAAAGCTGATGCAGTGCTTCACTTGCTGCTAGAACAACTGTCTTTTCTCCCTTGGACTGTGAAATTTCAAATATTTGTAAGGTATTCTTTTTGTGGTACCGAATACATTTAGAAGCTGCTTCACTGTCTGATGTTCAAAATGATACGTGTAAAATTCTCTAGCATTCTAAAAGTTCATGGTACCAGCACCATGGTTTCCGAAACACCAAGACAGAGTCTTTGAAAGTGTTTGCTCTATTGTTAAAATAAGGTCAATGAAATACTGCATCTGCAGCATGTATTTTATTCAGTTTTAAACTGTTCTCCACAAAGTTTTCTGATGTTGCTTTTGTTTTGTGCAGGGCACTGTAGCTAGCACTGCATCATGCATACAGTTGCACAAGAGAGCAGAGAGAGTGGCAGTCGCACTGATAGAGAAAGGACGACTGAATGTTGGTGACCACGTGGCCCTGGTTTATCCTCCAGGTAAGGCAGTACAGACAGCAAAAATCAGAGAAAAAAAAATCAAAAAAAGAAACAACTCTTGCCAAGATACAACATTCAAACATCCATTTAATATAGTGGTATATGGCAGTGACTTAGTATTTCAAGGAAGAGACTTCCTTTTCATTGTTTTATTATGTCGCTTCTCTAAGTGGCAAACTACATTTACCAAACGTTTCATCTAACTGCTTCAGATGTCTGGGCAGTTAGGTAAGAGCAGTTTGGTTTAAACCACGGGAAAGATTCTCATTTTTCAGCCTCAGAGAATGTAATGAAACTGCATATGTATCCATTGAAAGCTAGATTAGGGATGTCAGCGTATGAACACCCTTTCTTTCCTGAATGGCTGTCTCTAGAAGTGAAACCTGGACCCCAGACTTGCATTACTAGTGTGTATTTACAAGTGTACCTCAGGAAAAAAAGTATTAACTCATAAAAGTAGGATGACTGCATTTTTCAGTGATAATTGTGAAAAACAAATGTATGCTTTTTAAAAGAATCTGAGTAGGCATCTTTATAACCTACAATACCTTGTTTTGTTATTTTATACTACCTGACCATGAAAATACATCCCTACAAATTTAAAGTTTGTAGGTTTGAATAATTTTTGCTAACTCAAATTATTATGATAATAAATTACGCAGAATATTTTAACCAATTTTTAAGAATTGGGCATGGTCAAGAACAGCCTGTTGATTTGAAGAGACCTTTGTGACAAATCCTTACATCTGAAGAAAATAAATCAGTGTGTATTTTGATTTTGTTGAAAGAGTTTGGCCTTTTGTTCTGATAAAAATGGCTGTAATTTCATGCATATTCTTTACAGGAGTAGACTTGATAGCAACTTTCTATGGCTGCTTGTATGCTGGCTGTATACCTATCACCGTTCGCCCACCTCATCCACAGAATCTTGCTACCACTCTGCCCACTGTCAAGATGATTGTAGAGGTATGTATAAGACATTCCTTATGCTTTTGGTGGGTGTAGGATGGTTGATGCAGCCTGATAAATTGCTTTGCCACAGTCAATGTAAAATAAGCTAGGAAAAAAATAATCAGTTTGCTATGGCTGAGTCAATAAATACTTTTTCAGAAACTCATTTAAAATGTTCTTTCTATTGTTGTAATTTATTTTGCTTTGTTTCCAATGTTTTTCTTCATCTGTTCAGCTTACTAGTTATCTCATCTGGATGGATATGAAATCACTTGAGCATTCATTCATTAGTTTTGGAAATGTTTTTAATACCGTGTCTTTTACAGGTCAGTAAGTCTGCATGTATACTGACCACGCAAGCAATAATGAAACTGCTGAAGTCTAAGGAAGCTGCAACAGCTGTAGATATTAAAACATGGCCCACTATTTTGGATACAGGTACAAAATGTTTGCCTACTAGACAAAATGTAAATAGTTTGAAGACTGATTTATTTATTTTGTTATACCGTAACTGCCTAATTGAAAAGTATCTTGCATTGAATTGAAAGAGCTGTCCAGAAATTATAGAAAACACCTGGTGTTAATACTGTAAAGATACATTCTTGTTCTGTGCTCTTTTTCCAAAGTAATAGTATGGTACTCTTCTCTTTTTATATATTTTAAATAGATGATATGCCTAAAAAGAAGCTGGCTAGCATTTTCAGACCTACATCTCCAGATATGTTGGCATACTTGGACTTCAGCGTGTCTACTACTGGTATATTAGCAGGAGTAAAGGTAGAGTAACAAGAAAGAGATTATTATACTTTGTTTCCTTATATGTAGGCATATTCCGCATTCATTCCTCCTGTCAGAGAAGAAATACAAAAATGTAAGTGGACCATCTTAGTGTTCTGAAAGCTTATGTTTAAATTTGCATGACATCAAAATTTCTTGATGTGCTTTTTGGAATCATTCAGTCTTACTGGGTCTAAGTGAGGAATCACTGAGGAGACTAAATGGAGAGTGTTCGTCATGAAGTTCACGAATGTTTTCTTTTGCGATATAACGTAGAGATGTCAGGTGTCATTTGACATCATTCAGTGTCATGACAAATGTAATTTCCCACTAGCATGAAAAATACCTGTGAAATTTTGGGCTCGTATACTTTTCCTGTTTTAAAGATGCTTAAGAAACCCCAAACCGCTATGTGTTGCCACATCTTTTACGATAAACATTTCTATCAGTTACTACATGTGATACCCATTTTTTAAAAAGTCCCTGAGACCACCCATTTTCCTCTTACAGATGTCACATGCAGCTACAAGTGCCTTATGTCGCTCCATAAAGCTACAGTGTGAGCTATACCCTTCACGTCAGATTGCCATCTGCCTTGACCCTTACTGTGGCTTGGGATTCGCACTGTGGTGCTTGTGCAGGTATGTCATCTGAGTCGTAGGCTTTCTCATGTGTTCCCAGCCTTCTCTAGAATCCAAGGGAACATTCATGGATGAAAATCTCAGAGAAACCCAAATTAACCTTTTTATAGCTATAAAATACCTTTTGTGGTAACAAAATTCATTTTAGTTAGTTTCTTGAGTAACTTGCGTTTTGCAAGTAGAATTAATTAGATACCAAATCCAAGGAAAAAAAGACTTCACTGTCTATTCCTCATTGATTAAATAAATCCTTTTAAAATCTTTTGAGATGAAACCATATATTTTTACAAGACCCTTAAGTTGCTGACTGCAAGATTGGCATGCTCTAAGAAATACTGCTAAAGGATACAGTTAAATGTTTCTTAAAATGAATGAGACCTGAATTGATTCAATCAGATAACTACTATAATGCAGCACGTCTTGCAAAGCTGAAAAATTTTCCTCTTTTTTGCCTTTTAAAACATTCCAGTTGCTTCAACTAATCCAAAGATTTTATAGTGTTTTAGATATTTCATTTTAAAAAATGCAGAAACTGAATATGGAAGGTTATTTTCTAACAGATAAATTTACTGTAGTTAACCTGTTGCTTCCCTATCTGATTTCCCCAGCTGGAAAGGAAGTGTACTGAAGGAAAGGAGAAATTTAACTTTGGTAACATCTGATGATTTATATCACCAATGAAGTGAGGCAGGGTGGAGGGAGAAGAAACCTCAGTGATGGAAGAATTAAAATCTAACTGGATTTAGAAAAATATTTTTAGGGAAGGGAGCTACATGTCTCATGCTTTCTATACAAGAGTTAAAATAAGGTCTGCTATGTTTCATTCATGAATCATTCTATGATTCTGTAGGGATAATGGTTTCAAACTAAAGGAGGGTAGGTTTAGATTGGATATAAGGAAAAAATGTTTTACAGTGAGGATGGTGAAGCACTGGAATGGGTTGCCCAGAGAGGTTGTGGAGTCCCCATCCCTAGAGACATTCAAGGTCAGGTTGGACGGGGCTCTGAGCAACCTGATCTAGTTGGGGATGTCCCTGCTCACTGCAGGAGGGTTGGACTAGATGGCCTCTGATGGTCCTTTCCAACCCAAACCATTCTATGATTCTGTAATTCATCTGAGTTATAGCTTTGCTTTAGTGTGAAAGACTGTTTTATTACAGAATGATTTTTTTTTCTATTTTAAAATGTTTAAAAAGAAAACAAAAAAGCTCCTCATCATATTGCCCACTACAAAAACACATCAGCTCTAGTCAGGAGAAATCGCAAGTGTATCAAGCTACCTGTTGAAAGCAATTAGAGTTGCTGTTATTTTTTTCAAGATACATTGGTCTATCTTGACACAGGGCTGTGTCACTGATTCTGTTGATGGTAATTTGGTAATTTCAGACTGTTTGGTTATGATATTTACTGTCTTGAAATGAGTGTATAATGTTTAAAAAATAATAATTAAAAGGTGGTGTGATTCTGAACTTGACTTTCTGTCCACTCATGTTAAACTGGTATTCACATTAAATATTTCACATAAACACTGTTTAAAAACTGAGACATCTATAGCAAAGGCTAGAAAATTGCGCTAAAAACTTGAGTGGTGCACTATAGAAGTTAAAGACTCCTTTCGCTCCAAGCAAAAGGTGTATTTTCCCTAGAATGACTCACAAAAGTAAGCTCAGTTACCACTTGTAATGTGTAATGGAACGATGTTGCAAATGTTAACGTTTTAGTGTCAGAAGTTGTGTCTGTTCAAGCCATTGAGAATTTGCCTATAGTTCAAAACAATTTATTGCAGGACGAATATACTCACCTTAAAGTGTGTGACTTAACTCAAACCCATAGCTCTAGCTAACTGAGAGATACTTGCTCTCTGTGGAGAAGATAAGCTGAAGTTCAAATAGATACCAAGCTCTCAGTTTTCCTGTATTTGCTTCACATATTTATGTAACTTTTGCTTACATATATTTATGTGACTTTTGGCTTTTTTATGCTGGCTTGAAGTTTTCATGTTTCTTCTTCTTCCTTTCCCTAGTGTATATTCGGGTCATCAGTCTATTCTAGTCCCTCCTCTGGAGCTGGAGAGCAATGTGTCTCTTTGGTTGTCTGCTGTAAGTCAGTATAAAGTGCGCGTCACATTCTGCTCCTACTCTGTGATGGAGATGTGCACCAAAGGACTTGGAACCCAGACTGATATACTCCGGGTGAGTGGACTGAATTTTTCAACATACTGACATACAAATACATGTATCTTTCTAATAATATTTTATTTTGGCTTGCAGAGGATGGGCCATAAATGTTTCTTTGAAAGCCTTGCTTTTGGGGAAATGTTGAGATTGCTGGACGTTTCCGCTCTTACGTTTCTGGTGGGGGGAAAAAAGGTCTTATGTTTCAACTTTACTTATTTGTGCCACCTTTGTGCTGCTGGGTGTTTCTGAGATTTTGGGCAAAATACTTAGCAAGCCTATCAACTTTTTCTCGTCTGAGACAAAAAAACCCAAACAAACAAAATATCACACCAAAAACCCCAAAAAACCTCAAAGCCCCACCAAACCCCCAAACCAAAAAACCTCTTCCCCCCCCCCAAAAAAACAGAAAAAAAACCTACCACCACCCTCCCCCAAAACCTGGCAAATCTCACCTGCTTTCAGATCTCTCTCACACCAAAAAGTATTGAGTTCTAAAATGGATGTCATCTTCCTAACAGCAGCAATTACACACTAATACATCCATTTATTTTTGAGGGAAATTTCTTTAACTGAAACATCATGTCCTTGAAGAGGTGCCTCTGTCTCAATGGTAGGAGAGTTCCCACGGCTGCTGTAACTAAGCTGCTCAGGACTTCCACAGGGAATGTCTGGCAGCTTGCTGTATGCAAGGAAGTGGCTACGTTGTGCTTATTCTCAGACCAGACAAAAAACTCTGTCCCTCTGTTCTGGATCTCACTGAAGGGAATCTCGGCCCACAGCCAGCTGCTACAGGTTCACATCCCTGCTGATGAGGGCTTATAATGTCCTGAACACTCTCTCTGCATCTGAACTGCGCAGAACTGGGAGCAAACAGGTCTCTTGTGAGCCCAGCCCTGTGATACAATGACATTTTGTGGTTTTCTTCAGCTTAAAATGATGAGTGGCTGCGTTGCAGCTGCACAACACGAGTAGTTTGCATCTTTTGCATAAAACCCTACTGCAAAGCTTCTTGGCACAATTTTAGAGGGTTGTCCTGGGTGGATGGAGCCAAACTGAGTGCAGTCCGTGTCTATCATGTTTAACCAGTTCATGTCAGTTATTCTAGTGTTTTTTAAGTTCATCTGTTCCACAAATTAAAATGGCTTATTTCTAGAATTGTTGACTTCAGACTTAAAATATTGGTTTTTTTCTTCACCCAACCTCTCAGATGAAAGGAGTTAACCTGTCCTGCGTGCGAACATGCATGGTGGTTGCGGAGGAAAGACCAAGGATTACATTAACACAGTCTTTCTCCAAGTTATTCAAAGACCTGGGCCTCTCTGCTCGTGCAGTGAGCACTACATTTGGGTGCAGAGTCAACGTAGCAATTTGCTTACAGGTGAGATTAAACTGGTTATTCCTTACACTGATGGACAGAATCTCTGGGAACTTTATAGGAAATCATGTTCAGCTGCATGTAATTTTTTTCTAATGAAAAATATTTTTTCTAAGCTCCATTGCTTGTTTGCTTCGTCACCAAGTTAAATAACCCTTGAAGATGCAGATTATGATAATTTCACTTTTCTGTACTAATTGACCGATTGATTTGCCTTTCTAATACAGAGGATCAGTATTAACTTGTTTCCTTCCTACTGTGCAGGAGCAGTATTAAATTAAATACACAGCTTCCTGATCATAAACATATTTAATATTTCAGCTTTTGTGTGATTCAGGTTTTGCCTGTTTGAAAAGTAGCTCATGTATATGTGGAATTAAATGGAAGACAGAGTTCCTCAAATAAGACCCAGGAAGACAGACGTGGTTGGCACGTTTTTTTACTTTTAAAGATCTCAAATTAATATTATCAACATGCAAATATTTTTGTCTCACCTCATGTGAGAGTTGGACTTTTTTTTCAATTAAAGGAATAAAATTGGAAGCTTTGAAGGGGAGAATATGCCCATAAAGTACACAGCCCTACTTCACAGACTGGAGATAATGACATGCTGTGGTCCGGACCCACCTTTGACAGTTTAGTATTCAGTTCACGATAATTGTACGTGTCATTTAATCAGATTAAATCCAACTTTTCTTAAAGAGATGTTTCTTCTCTAGTTAGGAGCGAAAAAAAATGTATTCCACAACTTACCTGAAAATCAGGTATTAAGTATGGTCTAGAAATTGGCAAAACACCCTGGGTTTTGGATGATACTTCATAGATAAACTGCTCAAGTTTCAGATGTGGAAGTATGTAGTTTTGTATGTGGGGAATTTCATAGATGCCACATGCATTAAATGTGTATGTAATTGTAAATTTTATTTCCAATTTTATTAGTATGAATTACACTTAATAAAAAAGATGAAGATTGCTGCTGTGCTTTTGCAAAACTTTTTTTTCTTTTTCTTTTTTTTTTCTTTCTTTCTGATGACCACTAGCTGAAGGAAAGCCTTTTTTCCCCTCAGAATATATTTTCATGTTCTAGATTTCCTATAAGAGAGATGTTTTGGGCCATGAGCTTCTTAAATATGTTGCATCCATAATTGTTTCTTTAGTTTGTATAGTTTCTTTCACATATATTAAAGGAGAAAAGGTTTTTAACAACCCCTAGATAAATGGTTATAAAGAAATGTAGCCAGAGCATTTTATGAATCAGCAGATTGAGAAATAGGAAGGATATAGAAGAAATTAAGATGACTGTACAGAAAGATTTTAAATTCATTGAATAAAACATTTCGGATGCCAAGTGTGAAACAACAGCTTTCTGAATTGCCTGTCTAAATAAGAATTTTAAAAGCCAGCTTTGGATATTTGCTATTCAGACTGTACAAAGGGGGAAAGAACAGTTTTTCTACAGAATGTTAAATAGCAATGTGGAAAGCACCCCAAGAAAACTGTGAAGAGCATAGGGCTGCTGGGCAGTTAAGCTTCCCCTTCATTTTATACCTTTTTCATCTGTGTTCTCTGTTCTTGAGCCCTTTTTTACTGTTTTTTTTAACCCTTTTCCCCCATTCATACAAAGTGATATCTGTATTTGACTTCTTTAAATCATTGAATTTAAATGAATATAGACAATAGCCAAACTGAATGGGTATCTGATACAAGTTAGCATGCAAATAAATACATTACATCTTCCAACCTTACTGGACTGGTTTACTGAAGTGGTTTTTCTGAAGCTGCAAGCAGCCTTTAGATACTTACAGATGGAGGAGGGATTTATGATAAGGCAACAGGCATTACATATGATCTGCCTTAAACCTCTTCTTGTTTTATTAACTGGGACTTGCATGTTTCCCAGCGAACCACTTAAAAGTGTCAAGCTCTTAAATAATCTGAAACAGAAATTTTCTTTTCACTTTAAAAGAGTATGAGTTTTGTTTTCTGTCTTACTGTGTGTATCTTATGTTTCCAGTGCCTCTTTGTTTGTATTTTCTTTTTTCCCCTTTCTCTCTGTTTCACACACTTTGATGACCTCTGTTACTTCTGTTTGTGGTCCTGCTGTCAGCCAAACAGGCTGGGCAAGCTGGCTGAACAGGTATAGTGATGCATGTGTGCTTGTAATGTCCTAAAGTCAGTCTGGTTTGGCAGTACTACTCTATAATGAATGTACACCATTTGAGCAAGTTTTCATTTGAAACTGATCAAGCAAGATTTTTTTTTCCTAAAGTTCAGTTTTAGTCACAAAGAACTCTTGTAGCTGAATTATAAAACCTCTTTCTCAAATGAGCCAGAAAGGGGGTTATAGCAATGATTAAAATTACTGAATGGTATGTTCCTAAAGATAAAGATCATACCGTTAATCGGGTGCAGCCGTCAGTGTCACTGAGCTTTAGTGGTGCTACAAAAGTACAAGGGAGTGTCATTATAAAGACATTATTACTGTTCTCCAGCACTGCAGTCTTGAGCTGATGGCCAAGTGGCCTCATCTGAAGTGTTTCTGAAGTGAGAAACTGTGTTGTGGGCAGGAAACTTTGCCTATTTTTTTTTCTTTTAGCTTAAATATGCATTTCACAGTAGTTTCCAGTTGTCTTGTAATTAAATTCTGCTGGGGAAAAAAAGGTCTACTGTCCCATGTTGGGAAGTGGGAAACCTCTCACCAGAGTTGGTCAGAAGGTTTATCCTCTGAGTGCCACAGAGCTCTGCCTCTGCCTAGGCGGTTACTGGCAGGAGCCTTGAAAAGATACAGGTTGGTTAGAGTTATGTTTTAGTTAAATGTTAGATTTTTTTTTTTCCTTCAAAGTTGACAAAACTGTTATAAAGTAGAACAGCTGAGCTTTGGGAAAGGGATTAGGCCTGCATAGGTTTATGCTTAACATGCTTTGCACTTGCTATGTAGTTTTTAGAGGAGATGCTTACCAAAAAGAAATTTTAAAAATTTAAGTGTTAAAATTAAATATTTTAAGAACTTAGACTTACCTGTATAAATACATACTTCACTTGTGCATTCATTTACTGATTCCATAAGACATCGAAGTTTCATGGCAGCGACTCTAGAAAGGGGGGCTATTTTACTATATTTCTTGTAGATTAGGGCAGTACTTTATAAGTGTCAGTAAGAAAGGGAGAGGAATTTGTGAATTTATGTGGCTGTGAGAATGAAAGCAGGATTTTCTGGCTTCTGTTGAATTTGTTTCTTCCTCCTTATCCTTAGGGAACAGCAGGACCAGATCCAACAACAGTCTACGTAGATATGAGAGCACTTCGACATGACAGGTACAGATTATGTTAAAGCATTAACTATTTAATGACTGTAGAGGAGAAAGTTCAGCCTCGTTGCATTGCATTGGTATGTTGACATATTCTTGGCAGCAGCTAATCCTGCACCACCATATACAAGGAACCGCACCCTAGAGAAGCCTTTAATGACAGCTGTGTACTAGAAGTGGTCCGGCATCTCCTCTTCCATCGCTTGTTCTGCTGTCCTTTCTAGACCCTCATCTAACTTGCTGTCTGTTCATCAGTCTTGTATAATCTAGGCTCATTCCCGTTTCTTGCCTAACCAGACCATTGGCAAAAGGTGACTTTGCCAACTGGCTGGTTTGTCACAGAATCACAGAAACCGTTGGGGTGGGCAGGATCTCTGGATGTCCCTCATGCAACCTCCTGCTCAAAGCAGGACCACCTTCAAGGCTTCATCAGGTTACTGAGGGCCAGGTCCAGTTCAGTACAGAAAATCTTCAAGAATGGAGATCCTCCTCCTCTCTGGGTGTATGTCCTGAGACTGACAACCCGCTCTGAGGAAGTTTTCCTTACTGGCATTTCCCATCTTGCATATTATGTCCCTGGCCTCCTCTTCTGGTGTGCAACTTGGAGAAATCTGGCTCCATCTTCTTTCTAACAGTCCTTTAGGTAGGGAAAAGTGCAGTTAGTCCCCCTTAGACTTCCCCAGCCCCCCAGACCAAACCAACTCAATTCCCTGCCTTCCCAGACCCAATAAATTGGTGTCAGGCCTGTACTGCAGCATATCAAAACACACACACATGTACATATGTACACACGTCATCTGGAAACTTACCAAGGATACATCATTCTAACAGACTTAATTCTGCAGTCATAATTTTCATATTAACTTGTCTTTCGGTTAACTTTGTTAATACAAGTGCTGGCAGCACCAAGTTCAGGCTGTAAGTTTAGTAGGGTACATACATATATGTATTTGTTTCTGTACTTATTTTAAGAAACATAGTATCAAGATTTGGTGGATTTGCTTCAGGTTTTTTTAATTGATAATGTTAAATTAGGGGCTTATGTTAACCGGCAGCTTTTGTGACTATTCACCTCTAATTTTCGCAAGCTTAAATCTTGGCTGTTAAAAGACAAGCTATTCACCATCATTTGTGTGATCCTAATTTGGCATCTGAACAGATCAATGTAAACTACAGTCATTTTCTACTTATTTAATATATCACTATGACTTGCATGGTAGATATTCCTCTTAAAAACAAGTTCAGCTGTAGCCTCAAAGCTGCCGCCGTGTTAGTCAGTTCTAGCCTATGTGTGTAGGGATAGTGTAATATAACATAATGTATAGGAGTCTCTCTCTTGTACGCCTCTCCTACTACACTCAATTCTTTTTCCTTCTGCAAATGTGCTACCTTTATAAGTTATGCCACTAATGGGCTGTGTAGAGCCACTTAATTCCATTTAGGCTGCTTGCTCTTCACTTTTTGTAATTCTGCCATGGTTCTGTGCGGCAAGCAGAGCTCCAGGAGAGTCCAACAAAGAAGGTGAATTTAAAATGCTGGTGGAACTGCAACCTTAGAGCTCTGCTGGAAGAAGTTACTCATCTCTCCAGAGAGCCGGGTTTCTGATTCTTAAAAGAAACATGGTGTATGGAAATGCTAATATGGAAGTCTTGAAGGCAGGTAGAAACTGTTAACTGTCTTACTGCATTGTGAATAACTGAGCATAATTGGCTGGTATCGTAACAGTTTGGTCAGTGCAGCTAAGGACAGGATAACACAGGATATACTGGAACACTTCTATTTAAGTTCATAAACCCTTGTACAAATGCATTCTCTTATTTTCTCAGGGTGCGTTTGGTAGAGAGAGGTTCTCCACACAGTCTGCCGCTTATGGAGTCTGGGAAGGTGAGAGATTGAGAGCAATCCTTCCTCCTCATGACCCTTACCTGGGTGGTGAGCTGCTTCAGCTGGATCTCAGTACAGAATCTGTGCAACGAGTTTCACTAACCACAGTATATCTAGGAGAGGCACTAGAGAGAGCATAAAACGAACAGCTAGTTAAAATGAAGCCAGGTGCATGAAGTGAAGCAATAGGATATGTTGCTACAACTGAAAAAATCAAAGGCCTTCATGTGGAAGGCATTTTTCAGGTGTGAAACAAACTTCAACTCTGAAGCTGCAAAATAGCTGCTTAGAGCTTAAATGATTAAACAACTTGGTAGGAAGAGATGGTTGATATCTGTGGAGCAGAGAGGAGTAGAAGGGGAAGAGTTGCACAGACTGTTGACTTCTGTGGCTCTGTATTATTAACTCTTATTTTGATTAATCTAAGTTCTCTTAAATTCTGTTTTAAACATTTGCTTCTTATTCAAGATTCTTCCAGGAGTAAAGGTCATCATCGCACACACAGAAACCAAGGGACCTCTGGGAGACTCACATTTAGGAGAGGTAAAGCTTTGATGTTGTTGTACTTCGTTTATCAGCAGTGATTTAATATATAGATAAACCATGTTAGATCAATTCCTGTCTCTTAGTGGGATGGGCACATAATGTGGCAAGCAAATGAACTCTACAGAGAGCTGGAACTGTTTACGTACTTGCGTATACGTCCGCACGGTTTCCTCCCTCCTCTGCCAAACTACTGCATGCCAGTAGCAGGTGATATCAGTTGACTAGTCTGTCTGATTGGCAGCTGGAAGAGGCAGTGAATATCTCATGTACTCCCATCAGTGGACAGTACTAATGAGGTAGTTTACTGTTTGGTTTAATCTTTGGTTTATATACATCTGGATTTTTGTATACTAAGATGCCCAACTAACAGAACATTGCAGGTTAATGAGCGTTCCTTTCCAGGAAGCCAAATGCCTAGTTCATTCTTCCTCTTTACCATTCCCAATTACATGTATATAAAACTCTTTTTTACTCCTTTTTCCTGATCATTTTCTGTGAGGCAGAAGTTAATGAATTATTTTAACAAAACTACTCCTGGCATTTTAGGAGCAAAAAAATTGCCAGTGGAACAGATCTTTTAAATCAATAAATGATGCTGCCTGGCTCTCGCAAAATAACCTATGTTTATATGGGAATGATTCCCTTTTGTTATCTTTTTTTTTTTTTTTTTTTTTTAATGCCCTAGATATGGGTGAGCAGTCCGCACAATGCTACTGGTTACTACACAGTGTATGGAGAAGAAGCACTGCACGCTGATCACTTTACCGCTCGCTTGAGTTTTGGAGACACTCAGACTGTATGGGCTCGGACTGGGTACCTTGGCTTTCTGCGCAGAACAGAACTTACTGACGCTAGTGGAGGTGAGAGAAAACAAATGTACTTACAGATGCACGTGTTTGAAATTTCTTGGGGTAGTTGAGCTAGCAAAGACTAAGCTGTTCTGCAAGTTCATCCTGACTTCCATCAGAGAAAAGTGCTGAATGTAACAGGAATTGTTACTCTATACATATTCATTGATGATAATGACACTGGGTAATCGTGCAAAATGAAACATTCATAATGCCCTTTTGGCAGATTTAGAAATCATGTTCATCTTCCTTTATTTCCACTTACACAAAATAATATGAGCACATTTGTTAGAACCACTTGACCCTTTCTACTCGCTTTTCCTCTAAACCTCTTTCCTTACAGACAGGATGCAGTATTTCAGTGCTGATCTAAAGAATACAAATAATGTTGTCATTCAGCAGTTCTAGGACATGCACAAATACCAGTGATTTCCCAGCCTTTCAGAAGTTAAAGGTCTAGAGGAGTAACTTCCCCATAATTTTTCCAGTATAGAAAATAGTTAATCTCATTTTTTTCAATCTAAACCAGGATGTCTCAACTTGAGAACTCTAAGCAGATGGAAGAAAAACAGCTCCTTTTTTGTTGAGACAGAATAAGGAGTAGGTATAACTCTTGATCATCACACATTTATTAAAAAAAAAGAGTAATCTCTAAACATACTAAGAAAAGGAGTTTGAATGCTTATAACTTATTAGCAAAGTACATTGCTAATTGACCGTGATTGGACTTAAATTAATGGTGCTATCTTGACCTGAATAGTGTCAGTGTCCCCTCATTGCTGTCACTGGATAATGAACTGTAGGGGGTTCGCAGACACCTTGTCCATTTCCTGTAATCATTCATGGTACAAGACAGAAAAGCAGTGTTCCCGCTTCTGGAACCTAAGTGTCGATTTGGGGGACACCGTTGCATGCCCATCCTACTTTTAGTCCATTATGTGAAGGAAGAGGAGAGAGCGAGGAAAACAATTTGTTGATGGTGCAGACTTGTGTTGAGGAGCTACCCCATCTGTTGCAGTGGATACCAGTCCAGGGAGCAGAAATGGTCTGTGATGTAACTCTGTTGGATCTAGTCGCTAAGAGAGGGTCATCCTCCAGTCTACTGTGCTGGTGTGCTCTTCAGTCTCCCTGGGGCTCTTGAGAACAAGAAAGGTGGATGCTACTGCTGCAGCTGGAGGAACCCCTGCAGCCCACTCAATTTCATCTCCTCCAGAGCAGTGTCATGCAGGCTTCCCTCTTCAACAGTCAGAGTGCTCTCAGAGAGCAAAAAGTGAATTCTGGTGAAGAAACAGTCTTCATCAGAGACTTGTGGTATCCTTAGCCCACAGCTACCACCATTACACAAAAGGGTCCCTTCTTGGCACCAGGCCTCTCCACCCATTCAGCCTACTAAGACTGAGTAGTTCTGTGTTGGCCAGCCCCTCTGGAGTCTGTGTTCCTGAAGGAATGTGGTCTTGGGCTGTTGGTGGGAGCTGATGTAATGCAGATCCAGCTCCCTGAAAAAGCTTTCACTGCATGTCGTCTTCCCCTTCAGAGCTGGTAGAGCATGATAAAAGAACACTCAACCAAGGCGATCTAAGCCTTCCTTGCTTTCCTCCTCTCTGATTTTCTAGGGTAGTTACCTGACCTCCAGGGCCCATTGTACTGCTGCTTAGTGCAAGGTTCTGCACTGGATGCTTTGACAGAATTGTCCTTCTGTCACTGTTCAAAGTGAAATGTCTCCCTGTTCTTGAGAAAGCTGATGGTTGACAGAAATTGGAATCTGTGAGCAGACATTCACAAAGAAAGAGACATTGGTGGCAAGGTGGCAAGGCACTGGATTACGATAGCAAGTTTTTGTGCCTTGTAGCTTTCTGAAAAATCACGTATCATAGAGATTTTTATCACTGTGGAACAATGTCAGTCGTCCTTTAGTTTGTCAGCATTTGAGAGGCTACGTATGGTGAATTAACGTAGCAAATAGGCATGAAATACAGTGCAGCTTCCCAACACGCTTTTCGTCTCAAGTTACTCGATTGAGCAGAATTATAAAATGGGTGCAAAAAAAGCGAAGTTGAACTGAACAGAGTTACAGAATGAACACAGCAATGTGGAAAGCATGTCCTTCAAGAAGGGTCTAGGAGAGCTTTTCTTGTTAAACCTAGCAAAGCTAAGGGTGAGGAAGGGATAGAGTTGTTCTTGCTGCATTAACTGTGGGGAACTTAAGAAGCTGAGAATAATATTGCTGGCATGAGGACAAGTGGGTATAAGCTGGTTTTAAAAATAAAAGAGAAGTTAAATTTGGAAATTGGAAAAGTGTTCTGTCGATCAGAGGAGAGAAGTTCTCTGGTAAGAATAGGGGGACACTAAGGTGCTTTAACAATGGATTGTGACTGGGTTTATGAACTGAGGTTACATTACGTGAGAGAAGGGGCAGAATTGGATGACCCAGAAATTCTTTTTAGTCTGGTTTCATTTGCTTGGAGTTAATAGGTGGAAGTGCTAAATGACCTCTTGATTCTTTTCTCTCCAAACAGTAGAGCTTGATGTGTATTAAGGACTCCTTCTCCTAGGAAGCACAAGGAACATCTCAGAACATCAGGAATAAGCATGTACCAACGACCATGTTTGTTCTGTGGATCTGATGATGTTTTACATGTCTGTGCTATATTGCAGAGAGGCATGATGCGCTATATGTGGTAGGCTCATTGGATGAAACATTAGAGCTCAGAGGAATGAGGTACCATCCCATTGATATAGAGACGTCTGTAATAAGAGCACATAAGAGCATTGCAGAATGGTAAGAGCCTCGGTATTACTTTTCTGTATCCTTTTATTTCTTCTAAAGCAGCAGAAGTCAAGCTTTGTGGAACAGCATGCTAGGCTGAGAGCTTGCCATGGAGGGAACTCACCAAAACTTTGCTTAGAAACAACTGCAGTGAGAGTAACTGCAATATAACACTCCTTTTTGCCCTGCCTCTGCCACTCAAAAAATAAGCCCACCCCTTTATCAGAGTTGGATCTTCATAGTCGGAAAGACCAGGAGGGCAGGGCATGGCCGGGGCAGCACAGCACTTGCAAGTTGTGGTGTTGACCTCCCTGGCTGTGTCAGAATGTCCAGACTTGGATGTGGTAAACGCATCTCAAGGATTTCCTGAATGGTATCTTCTAACATATATTATTCTCATTTGGTCCTCAAGGAATGATGTTTGCCATTTGGCTGTAGGTCCTCTTCAGTCCCCAAGTGGTAGTGTTTACTTGTAATCTTTGGGAAGTTTTGTCTTTCCTTTAATAATCTCTGAAGATTTACACAAGTACCTTAATATCAAATATGCACACACTGAAGGTGAACTCTTGATGGTTCCCATTTCAATACATAAGAGCAAAGGTCTCTTAAATACATAACTGTGTACATAGAAGAGAAAAAGACCTACTTCTGGTTTGTACATGGACAATTAAAAAACAAGTGGCAGAGAATATCCCACAAAGTTATAGCTTTAATACCTCTTGATTTATGAATATTTTCACATTGCTATTATATCCCTTGTTCTCATTTGTTGTATTATTCAGGTACTTAGAAAATTTATTTCCAGTGAGTCTCTCTTTGATAACTAGCTTCCTTTGACTCTTTATTTTTTCCTCACCATTAATATTTGTATCATGCCCAACAGCGCTGTGTTTACATGGACCAACTTGCTGGTGGTAGTCGTGGAATTAGAAGGCTCAGAACAAGAAGCGTTGGACCTGGTTGCACTGGTAACAAATGTGGTTCTGGAAGAGCATTATCTCATAGTAGGTGTTGTAGTCATTGTGGACCCTGGTGTTATTCCTATCAATTCCCGTGGTGAGAAACAACGAATGCACTTGAGAGACGGATTTTTAGCTGACCAGTTGGATCCTATTTATGTTGCCTACAACATGTGAAAACAGAAAATCACATCAAGGCTAAAGCACCAAAATCAAGGGACTTTCCTAATAACAACATCGGAATCCATTTTCTGTGTTTTTAAAAGCTGTTGAAGACCTTAGGAAAACGGAGATGCTAATCTTCACAGACCTTCATCTCTCAGATTGCATTTGCTTTCATGAATCTATTTTAATAGTTAGAGCTGTCTTAAGATGGAGAGTTTACTGGAATTCCTGAAGGAAACTTATTAGAACTGTCATGGACCAGTGTTTCTTTTTTACAATAATTATGAATGTCAGTACTTGATGCACTGCATAAAAGGACATAAAGCAGGGTGGGGAGAGAACATCAGCTATGAGGACTCTTGGAAATAATATTGAAAGTCGTGAGTAACCATTCAGAGTTCACCCTCCACGTGATTGTTCGCAATATATTGGCAGTATCTGGGTTGGGACTTTCAAGATTGCACACATCTCTGCCATATCCTCTACTGTACTGAAAGGAATTTTGCACATATTTGAGATTTAAAAATGCAGCCCTTTTTATTTTAAATCACTGACTCACCCCTATTCAGAAGAAACAAATTCATTCCAATCCCGGATTCAATATACCAACAATTACGCTGCTGTTCAGCTTTTTTGTACCAAGCAAAAGCAAACACTGCAACTGTAACAAGGTTACTAATTGTGCCATGCTGGACTCTGTAATGCTATACACTTTATAATAAAATATAAATTAATATCCAGTTTTAACTAATTGATGCAGGAGCCTTCACTGCTCTTGCTGTCATAACTTCATGTTAAAGTTGCTTGTTTTCATACCATTAGCTGTTAATTACTGCCCTGCATAACACCAAGTATTTGAAAATTCATTCCAAAGCCAATAGTCTCCGAATGATTCGTAGAACTGTTTACAAAGCATGGTCTTACAATGTGTTTTCCCTGAATATCCTGTGCTAAAACTTATGATAGTGATTTTTTTTTCCCACCATGGAAAAGATACTCAGTGTTAGTTAGCTTGATCTGCTGTGGTACAAACTTCCTTTTTTTTTTTTTTCTGGACAGTTGTATTTAGACAGACTTTTTTGTTCAAGCTGAAATATCCAGTTGGTTGAGTCATGCTTGACTAATTAAGGTTTTGAAGTTTCTGCCTGATCTAATACTGCAGTGAACCTAATTCAGAAAGAGAATGTGAAATTATTCAAATACTTCGTGTATTTGAAGGTGAGCACGAGACTAGCAAATAATTATTTTTATAGAGTTGTTAAAGACTTTGAGCTACATAAAATTTTTTTAATAATGCATGAGTTTGGCGAAAAAGCCAGGTTTTTCTGCAAGGCAGTTCTGCCAGGATCAGTGCCTAAGAAAGATGGATGTCAGTCTCCTGAGATGAGGATATCGAATTGACTCTTGGTCAAATAAACTATAAAATCTTCAACAAAAAGCTTTCCTATATAGTAGTTCTTTGCCCTCATGGTGTTTTTACTGTGGTGTATTATACAGCTGCATACTCTACTATGACTGTAATTATGTACAGAACTTCTGTAACTTATTGTTTAAGTACGGCAACTTCTAGCAGAGGACCTGGGGACACTCCTCGTAACAAAACAGCTGGCAAAAGAAAAGAACTACCTAACCCCAGTTTTAATGTTGTAGTTTTTTAGCAAATAAAGCATTGTAAGATTTTTGTATTGAGATATTGATGACAGTGAGACGAGTTGCCATGTAAAGTAAATCTAAAACAAAAAGCACATTAAACATTTCAAAACAGCTCTTGAAAATCTGACTTGCTGGATGTTGGAACATGCCATTAGATCAAAAACTAGCTTTATGTACAGTACCGTCTTCACCTGTGATTAACGCCTTAAGAGTTTTTTCTGCAAAATTGCGTTACAGTTGCTTTACGATTAAGGCAATTGCCCAATCCTTAAAGCCATGGATGTTCCTGAATTCCCTGTTCTCAGTACCCAAACCGAAATGCCCTCCGGGCTCTGGCTTCCCTCCCCGCCCGCAGCTGGCACCTACCACACACCCGGTTTTCCAAACTCGGGGGTGCGGAGTACCGCTGGGGGGGTGGGGGGGTGACATCCCTCCCCTCCCCACGGCGCTGCTCCTTTCCCACAGCGCAGCCACGGGCCACTCCGGACGCCAAGGCCTGCTGGGTCGGGGCAGGGATGGAGGGAGGGATCCAGCTCAGCCGCCGCCCAGCGAGAAGATGGCGGCTGCATCCCCCCCTCAGCGGCCCCNCCGGGGCGGAGCGGCCCCACGGGTGCGAGCAGTGCGGGAAGGCCTTCGCCCAGGCCGGCGCCCTGGCCAAGCACCGCCGGGTCCACACCGGGGAGAAGCCCTACCGCTGCCCGGTCTGCGCCAAGGCCTTCGCCCTCTCCTCGGGTCTGGTCCTACACAAGCGCACCCACACTGGGGAGCGGCCTCACGTCTGCCCGCTCTGCGGCAAGGCCTTCGTCTCCTCCTCGCACCTCGCCCTCCACCTCCGCTCCCACACGGGCGAGCGGAAGTACCGGTGCGCCGTCTGCGGGAAGCTCTTCCTCCAGTCCTCCCACCTGGCGCGCCACAAGGCCATCCACACTGGCGAGAGGCCCTTCAAGTGCCAGGACTGCGGCAAGCTCTTCGGGCGCGCCTCGCACCTCGCGACCCACCGCCGCGTCCACACGGGTGAGAGGCCTTTCAAGTGCCTGCAGTGCGAGAAGGCCTTCACGCAGAAGGCTGGGCTGGTCCTCCACGTCCGCCTGCACACCGGGGAACGGCCCTACAAGTGCGACAAGTGCGGGAAGAACTTCCGCTCCTCCGCCCATCTCGTGTCGCACCAGCTCCTCGAGTCAGGTGAGAGGAACTTCAAGTGCTCCACCTGCGGGAAGGCCTTCAAGCAGGCGTCGTCCCTCAAGCAGCACCTGAAGACCCACGAGGCACGCGAGCCTCACCGCTGCTCTGTCTGCAGCCGAGCCTTTTCCAGGTCCTCTTATCTCCAGCTTCACATGAGGACACACAGTGGGGAGCGGCCGTACCACTGTTTGCTTTGCAAACGGACGTATGCCAAAATTTCCACCTTTGAAAAACATTGTAAAAAGCACCAGCAGGATGAAGAGAGGCCTGATGCTAAACCCAGGCCGATGACCACCAGGGCAAAAGCACTGGCTGAAAAGCAAAAGCAGGAGCAGAAACAGCAGCACCGAGATGACGGCCTCGAGCGGCCTCACCAGGCTGACCCAAAGCAGCAGCAGCAGCAGCAGGTGGAAAGGCTGTAAAAGTCACTGAAACAAGAACCGTCCCTGGCCCTCTGCAACATGGCTCACGGGAGGTGGAACGTCTGGTTTAATTTTTATCAAAAGAAAATGATGTGCTGCACCAGCGTTATGCCAGAGCATGTTTCCAAATGGAACTGTTTCTCTGGTGAAAGGTTCAATGCAAACGCTTCTCTGGGGTGCAGCACATACTACGTAGAAGTCTGCTGAGGTTCCCCGCAGTCAGTGTGGCGTACAGACTGCTCGATGGTTACAGGGGGATTCCAGCCCGTCCACCAGCCCCTGTGGTTTTGTTCCACGTCAGCAGCATTTTCTAACCCAGACTTCCAGCGGTTCCTGACCAAAGCGCTTGCTTTTACCCAGATTGAAAGAGGGATGCTTCTTTGTATGCGGAAATAAACTAAGTTGTAGTCTCTTAAACAAAGGCAAAGTTTTTGTTTGAAGAAGCAAGAGAGGTGGTGCACCTACGGAAAACAGATTTGTACCAACAGTGGATTTAGCAAACAAGCGGGAATGTATCACGCAAAACACGATTTGTTTTTAAAAGCACTGTACATAGTGAGAATATAGTGTCTGTGAGCCTTTTCTGGTTTTCTCACTGTTAATTACAACAAGGCATTGTATTTGGCATCCAGATAATGCTGTGTATGAAGTGTGTTTAAAGCACAGCAGGTTTTATTGCCAAAGGAACTTATCTTTCTCAAAACTAATGAAGACAGGTGTCAAAAATCTGTAGTTCATCTTAAATCAAATGAGTTTGACATTTGAAATACCAGCTTGTAGTAAAGGTACAAGAATGATTTATTTTTTTTGTTAGGTAGGGTTTTTTTAACCTGATCTTTTGGTAATGTAAAATATAGTAACAAGGGAATTCTAAGCCCCATCTCCTTCCGAATTAACAAATTGCTGTAGCTGGTTCACTGGCCAGTCAGCCCACTGAGGGAATGAGGCAAGATGCAACTAAAGGGTTGCTGTTGAAGTGGAATGTTTCAGATTTACTCTGGGGTGTGAGATTGGACTCCAGTGGGTACTAAATAACTTCGTAAACTTTAATAAAACTGCCTTTATTGCAGCAGTGTTCTTTGTGAGCCAGCACTTTCTACTGACTTTTTATAAGCTTTATGTCATTTCAGCAACAGTACTATGAGGCTACTTCATGCCTTTATTTATCGTTTATTCTTACCCAGGAATTTATTATAGCAGAAAAAAGCAGTTCATTTTAAGTGAACATTCCTGACTTTCTGTACCAAGTCCCTGATTTTTTTAATGCTATTTCCCTGCAATTGGGTGAAAACACTTATTATGCACTTTAAGGATCTTTTTGGATAGGCATCTGGTTTTGGTTTCTGTAGCAGATTAACAACTCTGTTTTAAGGCAAAAAAGAAATTTTCCAAAAGCTTGAACATTTAAAGTATTGCAACTTATCAGGCCAGAAATCATGTTAATAGATGATAGAACTGGATTACATCTAAGAACTAATTTACAGCTAACAAAACTGCATTGGATAATTCTCTAACTTTGCACTTCAGGATTTACTTGATGTTGGGTACACTAAGATATAACCTTTATTGTTGACCTTATGTTTATATTCAGCTGGTTAATATACTTTAAATATTTACGTGGTCACATATTTCAAATGAGATGCTTCCAAGCCAGAGTTTCTCGTCATGACAAATTCTAATGTAAATTTTTGCTACAGCGTTTAGATTTTGTTTTGCGACCAGTCATGGTGTTTAGGAGGAACTAGACACACTGGGTTTTATTTCCAGTTCAGTTATGTCAGTGCCATATAAGCAGAGTTTATCTTTTTTTGTATTTCAATACATGTTATTAAAATAATGTACACCGCTGTCTTTTCCTCCAGTCATTTTTTTAATCCTGTTTTCTTCTAAACATAAAAGTTTGCTTATGGAATTAAAAGCATTTGCTAATTTTCTAGTATTCCTTAAAACTTAGCTTACAAAGGTAACTGCAAAATAATGATTTGTCTTTATTTCTGGCATTTTTCTTTGCCAAACGTGGACAACAATGCCATGGATGGTTGTGTCTGTACTTGTAACGTGGCATGCCTACATGCAGAATCGAAATTTCAGTGGGAAGAAAATATAAAGTGGCCTTTTAAAAATCAGTTTTACGTTGCTCCTTAATAGTATTGGAGGTGTTTTGTTTTGTATAAAAAGCTTCCCGTTTTGCTCTTCTAGTTTCGTGCTTTGTCAGCTGCGTTCCCGTTGCAATCCAGAGTCCACGCTGTTCAGGATGCAGGATGAACTCAGACTTTGCACAGTAAAATCCAGTGTTGAGAATATTTCACATTGGAAAAACTAAAAACATGCTCTAATGCCCTGACTGTTGCAGTACAGTAAGCATGGCCAGGCAAATCCTTTGGATTTAAAACCTGGTAAGGGGAAAAAACTCAATCTGGGGATCACTCACAGAAATGCTGCCACTTTCTTTTGGAATTTATTTTTCAGCTTAATGTACAGAGGGAGCAGGAAGGTGCTTCCATGTCACTCAACTGCCAGGATGGGGGAGCACCTCTCAGTGCCATCACAGCTTGCGGTGCAGAGTTCTGACCGTATGGGAGACACGACTTGGTGGCCCAGGGTTTTGTTTATGCAATTGCTTTACTCTGTCCAGTAAGGTCAGGAATGTTCTTTCTCTGGGGTCTGTAAAAGTCCGCATATGATTTGTGGATGATTTGTGGAAAAAGGTTTTGGTTTTTTTTTTTTGTCTTTTTAAGACAAATTATTTTTCTTGCTGTCAGCACATGAACTCCGCTGTTGAATGATTCAACCTGCATGCACATTCCATCAACAGTTAACAAGATGAAAAATATTTTTTTTTAGATGTGCTAATCAGCACTCCCGGTAAGACTAGATATTACATGGAAGCCCTTTTTTGGGGGGGTCTGTAAGTGCTCTTCCAGTGCTGGTAATTTTCTGTCTGATCCAGAGAGAGGGTTCCCTTTCACAGATGCGCTTTGCCTATAATTATCTGGGGAGAGAGTAAAAGTGCAGATCCTAATCTCCAAGATCAAAAAGTAATGGCAGCATTTTATATTATGAAAACGTAGTTCAGCAGAGGTACAATACAGCATGTATGTACTCAATCTGCCCGTCTGTCACTTCTCTAGTTTGTGAAGTTAATTTGAGTCTGTTAAACGTCTCAGGATCCTCCTGTTGTTTTACTTTCTTCTCTTTGTTTCGCTTTTAGTACTGTTGATAAGTAGTTCTTGTCTTGACAGGGCATTTAATATAAGAAACCATCCACTGATGCCCATCCTGGTGGGAAATTCACTTGCATCCTCTTCTATAGGGAGTCAAAACCATAACTGACAAATGCATCCAAATATCAGGTCGGTGCTGCCAGTGTAATGCTGCTGTTTCATCTTTGGGGAGCCTCCCAGGGCCCTGAGGGTCCCATGGCACAGACCCCAGAACTCCTCGCTACCAAAACAGCCTTTCTGCAGGTTGTCACACGCCAGCTTGCACTAATGACAAAAATGTGGATTTTCTGAGCTCTTCTGGGATCGATGAAATGTCAGACCAAGCTAACCAGTGCCAGTGAGGTACTGTAAAAGCACGCGCACCTCGGGTATCCAGCAGGCTGATTCTGTTGGCTGGAACGGGGGCATAACTAAAAATTATTTCATGATGTCATTAGCCTATTGCCTTCACTATCCCTGCCAGAGCCTGAAAACCAGTGGTGTCAGGACTGGCACTTTTAAGTATCTAGTCTGTTGTTGCTGGGAGGTTAGTGAGTTGCTTCAGCCTTTTGAGCCTCCTTCAGAGCTGGCTGTGATGTCTGCCTTGCAAAGTTCTGACACCTGCTCCTTGGCCAGCCCTGAGGCTTGAGTGATTTTATTTTTCCCCCAGAAAGCCTCGCCACACTTCTGAGCCACTCACAGCACTGCTCAAACCCTTTGTTGGCATGGCAGCATCCTTTTTCTAGGCTCAACACGGGGGCTTGCACAGTCTGTGGGGACCCAGGGTGTTAGCAGAGGTGCCGCAGGTGGCTGGCTGTAGCTGTGCCCATGCGTCCGAGGGGTCAGCGTGCAGGAGGGATCAGCAGCGGTGAGCTGTCAGCAGAGGCACCTCATGCTGTGTGCTTGGGCCAGCATTGCCCAAACTGCTTTGCCTGCCTCCTCCGCTGTGCCAGCGTGCAGCCGTCTGTACAGCCTGCGCTCTCAGCTGAGGCACCGCCTGTCTCAGAGAGCAGCAGGACACAATGGGAGCAGAGCTGCAGTGCAGACTGGGTGGCGCTGAGGCCTCTGCCCATGCAGTCTCTGTTTCAGGAATTTCCCTTCAGGAAAGCTCTGCTCCTTGCTGACTGGGGAGGAGTGTCCGGCGCTCAGTAGCCTGAGCACTGCGTACCGCACCACTGGCGGTCAGGGTGCTCACCTCAAGGGAAGACGCACTCTTTTCCTCCCTGACAAGAGGCACCAGCTCTGCTGCGCCTTCTCCTGTGCCAGGTAAAGCCTCTGTGAATTCCTAGCAGTGGTGTTGCTAAGTCAGGATCAGCCTTACTGCCAGAAACATGTGTGCAGTCATACTGTGTCACTCACTGCTCCTGCTTCCAGTGCTTGCCAAAGAACAGCCTGCTCTGCGCCTCACTGGCTCTGCCAGCATTCAAGTCGTGTGTTACACCTACAGCAGAGCTGCTGAAAAGGCTCAGTCTTGGGGAGCGATTCCTGATCCATGTGAGCAGTGCTGGTGCGGTGAGGCAGAAGGCAGGTGGGACTTGGAGACCTGCCAGGCAGCCTCACCTGCAGACCCTTGTGCTGAAGCATCAGACCCCTCTAGTGAACTCAGGTTCAGGCTCGAGAGACGGTCATGAGAGTCCCATCTACCCTGCCTAACCTTGGGGACAGATTGTCCCCATTTGTTGTCCTCACATGCTGCCTCAGGCCCATACAAGTGTTGGAAACAGTTGAACCAAGAACTGGTAAGGATGTTAAAAATGTGGTGGAAGTAACTTGGGTGCTAAACAAGCTCTCAACAAATGAGCGCTACCCTGGGATGGCAAAACTGTTTTTAATTCTAGATGGGGCCAGATGTTGTCTTTCTTGTATGCATGTATCTGCCCAAATGTCCCCTTTCTAAGCTTGGGGGAGGCAGATGAGAACAGCAAGATGGTGCCTGTCCAAAGACATGTCATTTTGCATGTGAAATCATGAAATGTGGAATGAGGAAATCATGAAATGTGGAATGAGGTAAAAAGGACAACATCTGCGGGCTTCTTTGTTGTGAATTTGTCACTATAGGTGTTGCTGGCCGTGAATGCCTAACTCACAGGTATCGCTGAGCTGGATGGCAAGTGCAGACTGAAAAAGGCAGGAGCATAGGCTTTGGGGAAATTGTCCTAGGTTTAGGCTTTGCAAAGGCTCCCCAGCGCAAGCCCCTGGATGACCCTGGCAGCAGCAGACACATCCTGAACAGCAGCAGTCCCACGGAGGTGCATGTCCTCCTTAGGCCTTGCAGGTACATCTGCCAGTTTGGACAGCCAGGCGGACCATGGTGGTGGCGACAGCCTTGAGCTGTTTAGCCAGCCACAGTGATGCCAGGAAGGAGATGAAGGGTCAATGCCCAACAAGAAACCCAGCGAGACATAGCAGTGCTTCAGGCTGCATCCTCCAGCCTTCCCCTCTGACAGTGCGGGGCAGCCAGGGAGCTGCACGCAGCCCAGGACAAAAGGACACACTTTTCACCAGAGACCGAATTGTGGCCCGAAGACCAAAACAACATTTTATTCTCACCATTTCCACACACTCCGGAGGCTGTGTCTAGTCTATGTTAAAGCACTGTGGTCACACTGGGCAGATCCCCCCTTCCCTTCTGACTGAGCCTGGAGACCTTGCCAAGGCACATCCCAGGCTCAGAAGCTGTCCCCAGCCCAGGAGCCGCATACGCTTTCGCTTCCAGTTCTGCAGGCTGCTAAAAGCAGGAGGATTCATCGACAAGAGAAAAGCCTGGGCCGTTAGATTGTTATGCTTTGCCTTTCAAGCCAAGGGTGTCTCAATTTGCCAAGAAATGCATGGGCGCTGCTGAGCACCTGTGACGGGACAGGGGCTGTGCTGCCTGGGTTAGTACCATGCACAGGGTGGTCAGAGCCCACAGGAATCAACAGGAGCCTTTCCGTTCGGGCCAGTGGGCTCAGAACCGGCTTCTGTAACCAGCCCCTCTGCATCACCTCCTACTTCAGCCCTTGAATTTCCCTTTTCCTTTGCAAGCAAGCTTGGATCACAGTGTCCGCCTGCCTCCAGCCCCATGCACATCCCTTGCATACAGCAGCAGGGAAGGAGCTTGAGACAAGGCATTCACACATCGCATCCAGCCAGGTGGGCACTGGCTGATAGGCTTTCCTGAGCCATGCAGGTGTTTCTTGTTCACAAAGCCGCAGAACTTAATAAGCTGCTTAAGTCTAGCACAAGCTTAACTCCAAGGAGCCCCTAATCGCACCCAGCCTTTTTCCCAGAGGAGTGATGCTGCTCTGCATCTCTCCGGCATGAGGAGGAGGTGCTCTCCAGCTTCCCACCAGCTCACTCATGCTCAAAGAACTCATGGCAAGCAGCGGTGACCATCGCAATGAAGGCTACAAACTCCTGGAAGTCGCACTCTGCATCCCCATCGCTGTCCAGCGCCTCCATCACTTTGTCCACAGTCTCCTGGTCTTTGATCTCCTGAAGGGATAGAAACAGGCAGCCAAAGCTGGGGAGGATCAGAGCCAGGCCCAGACAGTAACACGTCCCTGCTTCCTGGGTGCTCTCATGGCTGAATCTCTGTTCAGACACATCCCAAATAGCTCGTTGCTGTTTCCCATCTGTGTTTGGGCACCGCCCTGCGCCTGCAGCAGCCTCTGCGCAACAGCAGCCCTCCTGAAGTGGGGATCACAGCCACAGCTGTGCCACTGGGAAGGGACATCTTGAGCCCCTTGGGGCAAGGCTGTCCCCCCTTCCCAGGGAAGGAAATTTCCTTAGTATCCAACCCAAGCCCCCTCCCCCTCAGAACAGGCTCTTGCCCTTGTCCTGCCACCTGCTGCTCCTTCAGAGCTGGAGCAAAGTGTTTAATGTACTGCTACATGAATAAACCCTTTCCCCTGCACTTGCTTCCCATGGAAGACAGTGGAGCCCAGCAGCTGCTCGACATGGCTCCCTGAGCCCAGTCAGGCGTGCTGCACAGGGGGCAATACTTACACCAAGGAAATGGGTCAACTCGTTATTAATGAGCTCCTTCAGTTCTGATTTCTTCAGCTTGTGCTTGTCTCCCTCCTTCCCTGAGTACTGGTGGAAGGCATCAATGATGGCGATCATGGCCTTCTCCAGCTCAGACATGGTCACAGTGTGGCCCTGAGGTCAGAGGAGTGATGGGTGTGTTAGCCTGGGCAAGCTCCAGTGATGCCTTTTGCTTTGCAAGCACGGCCGCCCCGGGACTCCCCCCATGCATCACCAGTGCCAGACCCTGCACTCAGAACATGCCAAAAAGCACTGCTAGCAGCTCTTGCTTCAGGGAGGAAGATCCCGAGAGACCTTGGCTGTACCTCCAGGAGGTCTCCAGGAGAGGAGAGCCACAACGAGAGGAGCGCCCAGTATAGGACTGGCGCACGCCAGGAGCTGACACATCCCCTGGGACTGGTGTGAATTTGGCACCTTGGATCTCTGTGTGGGCAGACCATAGGAGAGAAAACGAGGAGAGGCTGCAAAGCCCTGGTGGCTTCCAGCAAGGTGCCTCTGCATTTTCCATATACGCCAACCTGGCTAGCAGGCAGCATGTTGACACTTCACCTCTTCTTTGGCTCCTGCTGCTTAACCCATTGCTTTGTTCTCCTTGCTTGGGAGAGGGGCAGGCAGGGGTTTCATTTCTGCACATGGAGCTTCAGAAAGGTTTTGCTGTCCCCTTTGTCACAGGTGCTCTCGCCTCTGCCTTTCTTGCCTGCAGGTCTGTCTCCAGCTGAGCAGTCAGGGGAACGCAGGCAGGAGCCAGTTTTGATGAGTGCCAGCGGGACAAAAGAAGCACATCTTCTCTAACCTCCCTCCTCCCACGTTTGATCTGGAGACCCTCTCAGGAATGTTAATAATTGGGATTGCAGCATTTCCTTCAGATTTCACAAACAGACAAACCAAAGAGGCTCTGATCGAAAAGGGAGAGATGCGAACCCACCTTCCCAAAAGCTGTTGAATGCACTGATGCTGCGGGGAAAAAACCAGCCTTATTGTCTGGCACTTGGTTAATTCATACCCCACAGATAAACATCTCCTGCCCTTCGTCCTGGCTTCTGTTTCACCACCACAAGGCTCCGTGCTGCAGGGACTAAATTTCATCCCACAGCCCGACTCTCAAGCTGATGCCCTCCCCCGTGCAGCAGTTGGTGTCCAAACTGCAAGGCTGTTTCCAGTCAGGTAGGAAATACTCCCGAAGCGCTTCGTTCATGCACCCCAATAGCCCTCTGCATGCTCGTGCCCTGCCTGCACCAGGCTGAGCTAGCTGCCAGCAGCACTGCCTGCTTCCCATCCGCAAGGCTGAGGAGCGCTTCAGCTCCCCACTGGCCTCCCCCGTAGCGGCAGCAGGGCTCGGAGCTGCAGTCGTGCCCCCCGTGCTACCCCTCCCGTGGCAGCAGCCGGCCTGCTCCCGCAGCCAAGCACCTGCCCCAGCATCCCCTGACCCCTCTCACCTCCCTGCTGGCGGCGGGGCTGTGGCACAGCAATGCAGCCGGGCGCCCCGGAGCCTCGCTGGCTTCTTATGCCCGGGGGCGGAGAGCCCCGGGCCCTGCTGCAGCGCCCGCGGCGCCAATGGCAGCTGGAGGCGGAGGCGCCCGGAGCCGGGCGCTGGGCCCGCACTGCGCACCAGTGCACACAGGGACGCATTGACTTGCTGCCAGCCCACGGCCGCGGACGTGGGAGCCATTGCAGAGAAAGCCACCGTTGTGAGGAGAAAAAAAAAGAAACAAAACAAACTGGGCAGTCAGCAGGAGAGCTGGCCTGGTGGCATTGCTTGTGCTGCTGCTCTCGTCCACAGTAAAGGCAATGAATTGTGACCCGAGGCTGCACAGGTGCGGTCAGAGCTGGGCTGCGGGCCCCAAGGCCTGCCCCAAGGCACCCCACAGCTGGGGCCAGGTGCGTGGGAGCGATGGAGCGCCCCAATCCCTGTGGGCCCTGTCCTAGGGCTGCAGCACTGTTTGGGCAGAGGTTTTTTCTTTGCGTGTTACAGGACCGACCATCACGGCAGCTTGTGCCTGCAGCCTCTTGTCCCTTTGCTCTGCACCTCTGAGATGGGTCTGGCTGCGTCTTATCTGCCACCCCACCAGCCTGGGGGACAGTGGGACCCTTTGTGGGGGCAGCGGTGTTTCTAGCGTGGAGGTAGTTTGTCATCAATCTTGCAATATTTGATTTTTTTTTCCAAGGATATTTGTATTTACTTAAGAGCTGGCTATAAATGGGGCTCTCTGTCAGCAGGAAAGAAAGTGTTTTTCTCCACTGGTTGCAATTTGATCTGGTAGACAGCTCAGTCATTAGCCTGGAAATGCATCAAAGCACACCGTTTCTAGTCAGAGACAAAGTCTGAGCTTGGCCTTGTTAAACCATTTTCTAATGTCATTCTCGAAAGTGACCTTTTCTTAAAATGGAACAGAAAATATAGCATTTGGCAGAACAAAACCTCAGCTGCCTTGAAATTCTCTTTCCTGCGTATCCTTACTGTCCGTTTCACCCCAAACCATTCCGACTTCAGTATTTTACAGGCAATGATCTAGAATGATCTGCTGCGATGGCTGGTAGGGGGGGAAGGAGCAGCAGGATCAGGTGTGAACACCAGAAAACTTGGCTCTTTCCTACCTCTGCTAATGAGCAGCTCCAGGCAACTTCCCTGATCTTTGTCCAGGCTCAAATCCTAGCAAACACTGCTCTCCTGGCCTGGGTCATCCCTGACCTGGCCTGTGAAAGTCCAGGATGTTTGGGCATGGGTGTGGGGCTGAGAGCTGGCTGTGCTTTTAGTGCTGCCCAAAGAGCTGCTTCCATTATTTTAAAATTCATGGTCCTGATTTTTGAACAGGACAGTGTAACCTTGGGGCAGCTTTCCTCAGGGTCACCACTTCCTTGCCAGAGCTTTGGGCTGATGTGTTTAAAGAAACAGAGGGTTTTACAGAGCCCAAGGCTGAGCAAAACACTTCAGCCCTCTGCCTGTCTCCCTGTCCTGAGTAAAACACAATGTGGGCTCTTCATATTAGGCTCAGGGAGAAAAGCCAGTGTATTTCTTTGTCTCTCTGGTGTGTGTGGCACCAGGCTCTGCCAGACCACGAGACAAAGGCCAGCGGTCATTGAACTTGGACAAAAAAGTAATGAGAGCAGAGGAATTTGGGTGGGAGGGGGAAGAAGCTGGTTCTGCCTCTGCAGGGCTGTGCTCGCAGTTCCAGCACACAGAGCAGCCTTGCAGAGAGCAGCTTCCCCAGCTCTGTGCCACGGTCACTGGGTCTGTTTCTGAACCCACAAACACAGCAGCCAGAGATGAGCTAGGGTCCTCATGGGAAGTCACGAATGATGCCTAGATGCAGAAACACCAGGACACATCTGGGAATTGGGCTGGCGCTTGTTGAAGTTGTTGGAAGGAGATGATGGCCTCGATTTAGTGCCCTGCACATAGGTCCAGGGGGCCCAAGGGGTTGTGCCTGCCCCAGGAGGGGTCTGCTGGGCCCTGGACCATCTCTGCCAGCCCTGTGCAAATGTTGCCTCTGCCTCTGCCTGAGGACGAGGAGAGACTGGGCAGGCTCCATGGGATGAGCAGTGGGTCTTTTTTTGCCACCACAGAACAGACTTGCAGGGTTAAGATGGTGCCTCCCTCTCAGGAACCACAGGCAAAGGTAGCTTTACGTCCACCTTCATCTCATAAATCTCTGAGCTCTATCTGCCATTTCCCCCAATCCCTTTGTTCCCCGCTGTCCTCCCAGCACAACCGTGCACGAGGGTTGCAGAGGAGCAGCTCTGAACCTTGCTGCTGGCCCACCAGGTGCTGTCATCTTGGCAGATGGTGGGCAGCACCTGGTGGGCAGAAGGTGCAGAGCTCCTTTCTTGACCCCTTAAGAAAATACCAAATAGTGCTGCTGCCACTGCAATAAATTTTCTGTGGCTGAAAACACAGGGATGCTCTACCTTGTCTGAAACATGACCTTGAGCTTAGGTCAGTTCCTGGCTGAATTCAGCTGAAACAAGAGACTACTCTTAAGTTCATTAAAAAGATAATATGTTCTCCATCAAACCTGTGCTAACAGAAGGCATTACAGCATCGATGCAGAGTGTCTCTCCAGCCCCTGGTACGGAGAGCAGCCCCAGCGGGAGAGGGCCGTGGGCTTGCTAGCGGAGCAGGGTACTGAAGGCTCCCACCTTTTGCTGCAGGCAGCCAAGTTACCTTAACACGGCCGGAGGAAACCATGGGGTTTTTTTAGATGCTTCTAAAACACCTGTGTTTCTGCTTAAGATATTTCTGCTGAAAAAGTGACCATTTCAGGTCTATCTTCTCTCATAGCAGAGGTGGCCATATTTAGACCGTGTTTTGTAAAATCCCTTTGATCAGATCCCTTTTAATACAAACGAGATGATGTCCCATGGCGTTAAAGTACCTTTGCAATTTTTACCCTAGCAGAGTAGCAAAAAGCAGTTGGCAGATAAGACCTTGTGAACTGAGTCTCATGTGATGGACTGCAATAAAACAGGAGAACTTGTGCCGTTTGCTTTTATGGGCCAACGGCATCCCTTTCTCAGGGGAACACTTTCAGCTTCTAATGTCTCTGGCAAGCAGAGCACCCACAAACAACAGAACCAGAGCGTTATCCTATCAACTCAGGTCTAAACCTCAGATATATAAAAACTAGTGTAAAAATAATGCCTAGGTAACAGCAGTTTGGCAATTATTAAAAATAAATTTTTTGTAACTAAACCGGAATTTCTGAGGCACACAGGTTGTATAGAGACAGAAAAATAAAATCAAGTGGTTCATCTTCCATCACTGTCTTTAGGCAAATATTACCATAAATTATCTGCAGTTTTTGGCATCCGCAAGGAATTGGAGGTACTTACATGAAGCTCATCTCTGGCAGATTCATGATGACAATTCTTTTTTCTTAAACCAAAAATAAACAACAGGCTATTAAGCCCCAAATACAACAAACACCTATATCAGTGAACTTCTTCCCTTTGTCCATTTAAACTGTGCAAGAGAAGCAACACAGCTCTCCCTAGTGAGGAGCAGTGGTATGAGGCACAAGTCAAAGATGTTGTGCTTGTGCCACGACACCCCCTGGAGGACTCCAGCACCATTCGTTCAGGCAAAATTCTGCTGTTGCTAAACACAGCCAGGGCTGAACCTATATGTGACCTAAGCCTAGTTTATAAAACAAATACCAAATTAACTCTGTAATTCTGAAACAAAACTACTGTATCCTCTCCAAATAATCCCTGAGGTTATGCTGGATATGAGCGAAGAGCTATTTGCTACTGGAGGAGCATTTCAAATTCAGCTTGTAGCATGTGGGTACAAGTATTAATTCACAGGCGGGTTTCTGTCCTGGGGTGCTGATGGGTGTCACATTTGGGAGTAGGTCTTTTATCCCTGGGCCCCTCCGTGCTCCCTGAGGCCCCCGGGGACTGCTGTATCAGGCAGTGCACAGATGTGGAGGTGTTCCCTGCCTCCAGGGCTTTAGAGTCAAGGTTGAATTTTGATCACAAGTATTTACTGGCATGAATTTGGGCTTTTCCACCTGAACTTTCCACTGACTTAGTTGATCTTGTGTCCTCTCTGCAGTAGGAGGGAAGCCAAGTCACTCTGAAAGGCAGCAGGAAGAAATTTTATCACTACATTTAAACAAGTACACATTAAATTCCCACTCAGCCCTTCCAACACGCAACAGCAGCAAGTAAAACATCTCTGGCTCACAGGTGTCCTTCCTAGAGCAGGATTTATAGCGCTTGTTATAAAAACAGTGCATTTCCTTGGAGGGACAGAGGTGGTAAAAAACCGATGTCTGCAAGAGGAAAGGAAAGGGGAATTCATCTGTGCTGAGGATGTGCACTGCAAGTCCGTGTCCGTGCAGCTCTGGGATGCAGCTGCAGGGTCCCAGCCTGTGCCAGGAGGGTTTGCCAGCCAGGCACGTTTCTGTCCCACAAAATCCCATTTGCAGCCCAGCTCAGGCCTGCCTCCTCTGAAGCAGTCCCCACCATCCCTGGGCTGCATGCTTCTGCCAGCGTCGCAACCCCAGGTGTCCATCTGTCCCTGAGGGGCTCCCTGGCTCCTCACGTGCCTCCCCAGATTCCTGTTGGGTTTCTCCAGCTCATGGCAGGGTGCTAGCCCCTTCCTTCCCAATCACCTGTGTACCTGATGGAGTTGATACTGCCATTCGGGGAGCCCTCTTGAGCTGAGGGGTTTTGAAGGGCTCAAACCCAATTGCTCACTGGCCTGGCAAGGGACTGCTGCCACACATGGGGCAGCTTTCGGGGTGTTAGTGGAGAGATGGGGGCACGTCACTGGGTCAGGACAGGATGGGAGGAGCTTTGCCACCTCCTCATAGACCTCATGGACTGCTGTCCCACGGCAGCGCCTGTGGAGGATGAGCCCCCCCACCCCACCCCGACACTGCACCCATGCTGGGAGCACCAAGGAAGGGTTCAGAGTGGGGACACCTGACTCACCCCATCACCTGATACAAGAGGTGAAACCACCACCCATCCTCACCCCAACCCTCACAGTGTTTTTATAAGGGCTGGCAGACCCTCGTGCCCGTGACAGAATGTGCCACATATCTGTTCTCCTGTAGCCCTGTGGTTACAGCACCTGTAAAGCATAACAAAATGTTTTATGGGTGTCACCCCTGCCCACTGCACCCCTCCTCGCCCAGGCAGGCGCCCNGCAGCGCCTGGCGGGGCCGCAGGGCCGCCGGGGAGCACGGGGGCAATGGGAGCGCGGGTGCCCATGGGCCGGGGTGCACCGACCCCATGGCTGGTGTCGCACCGAGACATGGTGTCCTCAGCCCCTCGTGGGCCATGAGGATGTGGGTGGGCACCCAGGCTCGGGTGGGGTTGGCTTATAATTTCCATTAACAACAAAAACCACATGCCCAGGCTTTGGGGATGCACAGAGGAGGGGACAGTCGCTTTCGGGGTTGGTGCTATCACCTGAAGGGACAGGGTGGCTGTCGGGGTCTGTGGGGGGATGGCACTCCTGGGCGTGGTCTCTGTGGCAGGGGCAGATACGTGGGGCAGAGGAGCTGGGTCCCAGCTGCTGGCAGGGTGATCACGTCCCCATGACAGGAGGTGCTGCAAGGAGGGGGATGCCCATGGGACATCCCCGCGGAGCCAGGGGCAGCAACACAACAGCACACCCCAGGGCTGGGTGTCGGAGGTGGTTGTGCAGCTGGGGCCACCGGATCCTGGGGTGATGCCTGCAGTGCTGAGCCCGGGCTCACGGTTCACGGCCACTCGTGCAAGAGCGGGGTCCTCAGGAGAAACTGCCACTGCTAGGCCATGGAATGCCATCAATGCCCACTCCATTGAGTGCGCGTCCATCTTGATCAACCGCCCGCTCATCCGGCACTGCCTCCAGCTGCTGCTCTTGCCGCTTATCACCTGCTCCCCTCCAGACCCCCCTTCCCCGCCGGGCAGCCCACCAGCCCCCACAAAGCATCACCTCCGTCGGGTCTGTGTGCCAGCCTGCAAGGGCATCTCTGGTGGAAAGGGAAGCTTATGGCTCTTGGGTTTAAATAAGATAATAAATATTTTATTATGTATTAAATAAAAATTAATAAAATAAATAAAGGCGCGTTCAGCCC
>WEKW01000507.1:105528-129773 GCA_013389905.1 Sula dactylatra
CGGGCCCCTCTTCCTCCTGCCAGGTAGGCTTCGCGGGGCACCTTCCCTGAGAGGGGCGGAGGCGTTGCCGCGGGCTCCGTGCGAGATTCGCCCTGTCTGATCCTCCAGGGCTCCTCATCGCGTGCCACACTGCCAAGATCCAGCTGCCGGAGGGATTTCGGAAAGAGATGGTGCGCTACCTGCGCTCTGTGCAGCTCCCAGACGGAGGCTGGGGCTTGTGAGTAGTAGAGATGCTCCTTTTAGTGATGGCACTTCCGAAGTCCAGCACTTGGAGCTGCTGTCAAATCTGCCCAGGCTTGGGGAGCGGGACTCGGCCACTATACCTCCACTCCATACCTCCATCTCGGCTCCGTACCTCTCTGGGTGGTTGGACTTGCTTGTGTAGCGCTCCAAGTACACCTTTTGCCGCAGAGATGGCTGGAGCATCAAGTCCGGCTGCATCTCTTCTGTGGCCCTATATCCCAAAGCATCACATCACGTGTGACAGGGTAGTGGAGAGCAACTTTTCTCCCTGGGTTAGTTGGGTCTCCCCTTTTCCACAGTCACCCCTGGCATCCCACTTCACCCCGACAAAGACAGCCCTGTGCTGTAGGTTGTGTCTGGCTAATGTTAACAGCTGGCTAATGGCTATGCTGTCTCTCTGTACGCACGTGACAGGCATGTGGAAGACAAATCAACGGTGTTTGGCACAGCGCTCAACTACATAGCCCTGAGGATTCTGGGGCTAGGACCAGATGACCCTGATGTTACACGGGCCCGTGTCAACCTGCACAGCAAAGGTTAGCTCTGTTGTGTCCAGCACAGCAGCCGTGGGGCTGGTACGCTGGTGAGAGAGGTCTGGCCAGATCCGAGGGCTGTGTGGAAAGTGGGGGGCTGCCAGGTAGTGGAGGAACTGTTGCCCTTGCTTGCCCTTGACGGCACCTACATTTTCAATTAATGACAGTAAAGTGTGTTATGTTTTTGTACCATTGCCAGCTTGCCCTTTTTCGGGACCTGTCCCAGCCTGAGTGGCATGCTCCCAAACATGGGAGAAGCAGACCCTGCGATAGGAAAGAAAGCAGGGAGCTGGCATGGTTGCGTTAACCCTGAAAGCCGATATCACTCTCTGCAGGAGGTGCTGTGGGAATCCCTTCCTGGGGGAAGTTTTGGCTGGCTGTCTTGAACGTTTACAGCTGGGAGGGAATGAATACACTTCTCCCAGAGTTATGGTACGTGCCACCCTTGATGTGGAGGTAGGGGGTATTGTCAGTCCTGCCACCGGCCTCGACCCAGAGCTCTCCCAGGCACTGGTGTTTGCTGAGATACCTCCAGCTATGGTCTGGAACTGGAGGTGCTCAGGCCACTTGTCAGCAGAAGGGACAGCCAGTGGATAGATAGCACTGAACACTGTGCCAAAGGGAGATGCCAGAGCTCAGCCCTGTTAGCTTTACCCATAGGGTCCCTGATACATCCATGGGCTCCCTGCCTGCCACCAGTATCTTCTGCTCTTGTGGACAGCCAGAACTGGGCCCTGGCAGGACAGGACGGTCACATATAAGGCTGCCAGCTCTGACCCTCGTTCGTACCCTGTCCGATGACAGGATGTCAGAGGGGGAAAGTGTATGACATTTTCCCTGGGGGAAATCAGGAGCTGCACAGTACCAAGGGCTGCTGGTGCTTTGTCATCAAATGCACTTACCTGACAGTCTGGGCCTCTGCCTGCTTTCAAAGTCACATGGAGAAGAGAGGGGCCCCTGAACTGACTTTTCCCCTCCCTCCTCTCTAAGCTCAGGATCCTGCCTGCCCTGCGTCAGCTGAGCCAGGAGCAGTGTCTGCTGGCCCTGGTGAGGAGGGAGCAGCCCCAGTGGGGAGGACCTGAGCAGGGCCAGGCTGTGTGGATATTCCCTTCTTCTGCAGCTGTGCCAGCAGCAGCAGGCCTGGTACAGGGGATAGGGAAAGGCACACCCTGCTCTGGGCATCCCCCTGTCAGCACATTGTCTCTCCATGCTGCCCTTGGCCCTCCTTGTTCCTCGCAGTAGCACCTTCTCTGTTGCGAACAGGCTGCTTCCTACGTGGTTCCCAGCCCACCCGTCCCGGCTCTGGTGTCACTGCCGCCAGGTTTACCTCCCTATGAGCTACTGTTACGCCAGGCGTCTGTCGGCAGAAGAGGACGAGCTCATACGGAGCTTGCGGCAGGTAAGGAGCTCGCCCTGGTGGGGCTCCCCAAAAAGGAAAAATGGCTCCCTGACCACCTACTGTGCCAGCCATGTCCTTGTGGGCCAGCCTCTGGCTTGCAAAGTGACAGCTCTCATAACTGCACAGTCTCTCTGTCCAGGCAGCAGAGCCAACTTTCAGCAGTAAGCTGCCTCTGAGTACTTGCTCCCAGCTTGCCGGGCTGATGCTCTTTGTTGTCTTGTGCCAGGAGCTGTACGTGCAAGACTACGCCAGCATAGACTGGCCAGCCCAGAGGAACAATGTGGCTGCCTGCGATGTGTACACCCCGCACAGCTGGCTGCTGGGGATAGCCTATGGTGAGTGCGGTGTTGACGGGTTGTTGACTGGGGTGGGAGGGCCCTTGCTGTTTGAGCCAGTGGTGGTGGAACTGAAGCTGCCTTTGTACCATGAGGGCTCTTTAGGGTCTACTGCCAGCTCTTGGTGTATGCTCTGGAGCTGGGATGGGGACATGGATAGTGTGATCCCTGGGCTTCTCCCTCCCTGAGAGCAGCAGGGCCTTGTGCCCAGGTCCTTGGCCGCTCTGGGGCAGAGCAGTTCCTGTGCTTTCCTCAGCTGGTCATCATGTGAACAGTGGTGCAGCCTGTCACAGCAAGTGAATCTGGCCACGTGAGTTGGGTTTTTCACTGCACATCCCTTTCTTCTCCTATAGCTGTCATGAATGTGTATGAAGCCCACCACAGCACCCACCTGCGGCAGCGAGCCATCACAGAGCTGTATGACCACATCAAAGCAGATGACAGATTCACCAAGTGCATCAGCATTGGGCCAGTAGGTCACTTCCTGTCGATCCTTTAAAAATCTTGCCCTTTGCTCTTTAGGGACCAGCTTGTGGCCCCCCAGCCCTTTGCAACTGTGGTGTGTAACCATAATCACCAGATCTTGCTCAGGCACAACTCTTGCTGCTCCTAATGCTCAAGCACTTAAGGCTAACAGGGCACAGAAGATGCAGAGGGCGTGGGGACAGCTGTGGCCCTCGTGAGGGGTACCTCTCCTTGAGGTCCAGGGAAGTGATCTGAGGGGAAGCTCTAGAGTAATCTCACGGCATCTGCCTACCCCACTAACTCAGTTATGCTGAGTGATGCCACAGATGGAGCTGTCGGGATTAAGCCCAGGACCACCTCTAGATGGCTTTGTGCTGGGTGGGAGGGATATATGTCTCTGGGGCTGGAAGAAGCTGTATCCAGATCAGTGACAGTGCTGCTCTTGGCAGATTTCCAAGACGATCAACATGCTGGTTCGCTGGTTTGTGGATGGGAAGAACTCCCCGGCTTTTCAGGAGCATGTTTCCAGGATCTCTGACTATCTCTGGTAAGGGCTCAGTGTGCTCCACCTGGCACAGTGCAGGGCTCCGATTCCTGAGGAGTGAGCACACCATTGCTCCCAACCCGCTTCCTGGCACTCTCGCTGTGCCTGTGCTGCAGCACTGTGTTCTCTCCTCCCACAGGCTGGGCCTCGATGGCATGAAGATGCAGGTGAAGTACTGTAGGAGTTCAGCTGTGACTGAGAGTGATCCTGGCGTGCTGGGGCAGCCCATGGAATAATGGGATAGCTTGTTCACCCTGAGCCTGAGCTCCTAGCATCTTGCCTTTGGTGCCTGGTGGCCTTGTCTGTCTCACTCACACTTCCCCTGGCTGTGCCAGGAGTGAGTAGTGTCTGTCCTGCTACTTTGCCTCTCTATGGCTGTGAGCTGAGGGGGCGGCTCTAGGCCTCCATACCCTTCATCCTCATGGGTCCTGGGAGAAGGGAAGGAGAAAGACAGGCCCCTGATACTGCATGTGGACCGAGCTGTGCATCTCTTATAGTTGTGTCCCTCTGCTCCTTACCACTAGCAACCTCTCCTGACTTGGCTGTGCACAGAGCAGGCTGAAGCAGCTGTCTCATTTCCTGTCCCCTTGCTGTCCCTGAGCTGCTTCATCTGTCCCCTTTATGCCAGCACATCAGCCGTGATGCTGGATGACATAAAACTGAGACACAGGGTGGAGGGAGCTAGTGGGGGTAATGCAGGAAGGATATACTGTCCCACAGGCCCCACAGTTAGGTCAGACTGCTGCCAGCACCTGCCCCTCACTGTCTACTTTCTCTCTTCCAGGGCACGAATGGATCCCAGCTCTGGGATACTGCCTTTGCCATCCAAGCCTTCTTGGAGGTAATGCATCCTTCAGTGCTACATGCTGCCTTGGGAAAATGGTCTCTCCTGGAGTGTCTCTGAATACAAGCATCTCCTACTGGTTGTCCCCTCAGACCTCTGCTGTGCCAATTCTGGCATTGTATCGTATGACTGAGCCAGGCAAACACACGTTTTCTCAGAGCCCACCTCAGCTGTGGTAGGCAAGGTGCCCAGCACCGTTGGTACAGCCCATCTTTGCCAACTGCTTTTGAAGCAGGAGGCCACAGCGCTGGATGAGTGGGTCAGGTTAGACTTCCCAGATACTGGAGTCTTGTGGTAAAACCCTGGCCCTTCCTCCTTGCTCTGCTTGGCCCCGGACCATTGCCATTTGGTGGACCATTGCCATTTGGCAGGGACAGTGTACAGGTCTCCCGCTTTCCTGCATTGGGGCAGAGACAGCTATGGTAGGCATGCTTTTTGGGGGTAGTGTGATTGCCCTGGTAGGCCCCTAACCTGATCATGCAAATATCTCTCTCAGCATTGCTGGCAACAGTTGTTGGTTCAGTTCTCACTGTAGAGGTTTGTAATGGAAACAGTAAGCAAAGTATCAACGCAAACCTACAGAAAGGGCTATATGAAAGGCCAGGCATTAATGGCACCTACATCAGCAGGTCAGCAAGGTCCCAGTACATCCTCTTCTTCCCAAGGGGCACGCTTGGTGGCTGCAACTCCTTGCTGACTGCTGACTGTGTACCTCTTTCTAGGCAGAAGCCCAGAAGATCCCTGAATTCAATTCCTGCCTCCAAAATGCATATGAGTTCCTCCGGTTCACCCAGGTGAGTGGAGCCAGTTGCTGGTGTCTCACATGCTGGCTATGCAGACTTGGCTGCTTCTCAGAGCCCTGTTGGATGCATCTGTTGCCTTCTGAAGAGCTCTTCTAAAGGGCTGAACTAGCAAAGTCCTTGGGTCAGCCTCCTGTTTTCTGTTCCCTGTTGCTGGGAGCCATCTTTGCAGCTTGGAGAGGACCTTGGCCAGGCCCAGGGATGTTTTGGTTTGGCTGCCTGGCCTAAGAGAGGCTGGAAAACTGAGAGCTTAGCCGCCTTTGCCATTCATCCTGTCTGGTGCTTACACGTTTGAGGCACCCTTCTGGGAAACCCAGACTCCTTGGCTAGTGACTACATGAGCTCAGCTCCTGCTGGCCAGGCCAGTGGCTCAAGGTGGGGGTCACTGTCACCAGCAGCTTGGTGCAGAGGCAGTCATAGGTCTTGCTCGTGGTGCTGCCAATGGGAGCACTGAAAGCAGATGGCTTCCTGGCAGGAAAGCACCCGAAAAGGGGGCTTTAGCAACACTTGCAGAAACCAGTCCAAAACATGATTTCTCTTCAGCACTCCCTGCTCCAGATCCGACATCTTTCCCTGTCTGCCTCCCGCACTAAAGATCAGGTGGTGCACAGTCCCACACAGTTCTGTACCTGCAATGGTTTCAGCCCATGGTCCTGCAGCTGGGCACCTCCAGCCTGCCCTCACTTGTTTCTTGTCTTCTGCAGATCCCGGAGAACCCACCCGACTACCAGAAATATTATCGCCATATGAATAAGGTACGATGGCTGGAACCGGTTTCTGAAGGATGCACAAACAGGGCAGGGATTTGGGTAGAGGGAATGGGAATGAGAGGCAGCACCTCCCCCCTTACAAGAACAGAACAGGTCGGGGTAATGCGCTGAGCCCTCCTGACCCCTTTCCAGGGTGGCTTCCCCTTCAGCACCCGAGACTGTGGCTGGATTGTGGCAGACTGCACAGCAGAGGGACTGAAGTCAGTTATGCTGCTGCAGGAGAAGTGTCCCTTCATAGCCAAGCTTGTCCCTCCTGAGCGCCTCTTTGATGCTGTGAATGTGGTAAGTGCTGCAAAAAATTAGGGCCAAAGGAAATGCAGGCAGCTGAACCCAGCTAAAATAAGTCAAGGTCTGATGAGTTGTTAGATCTGGTATTACTAAGCTAGTACAAGGCCCGTGGCCTGGTATGGCAACACCATATTTACTGTGATAGGGAGCTACATATGTGACGTAATGTGGTGGTCCAGCTTAGGCCTGCCTGTCAGTGTGGATTCGGACCTGGGTTGTCTGCCAACCCCATGGACTTGTGGGTCTGGCTTTGTCCTCACACCTGGCTTGGGGCCAGACTGGGGTGGTAACTGCCTGTAAGCCAGTCCCCCAGCCCCTCTCTCTGCTTGTCTGGCCAGTTGCTGAGCATGAGGAACTCGGATGGAGGCTTTGCCACATACGAAACCAAGCGAGGAGGCCACTTACTGGAGCTGCTGAACCCCTCGGAGGTGTTTGGTAAGGGGAGCTGCGGGGGGTTGGTCATCCTGTCCGCTGTGAAGGGACACAGTGGCCTGGCCTCGCCATGTCCAGTGGGTGCTTGGCTTTGCCCCAGGTCCCTCTGTGGGATAAGCGTACCCTGGGTCCAAGGGAGAGGCTGGCAGTATGTGGCTCAGAGGCTTCCCAGCAGAGGGGCTGTTGTACTGATATCCTTCACTTGCTGGCAGGTGACATCATGATTGACTACACCTATGTGGAGTGCACGTCCGCTGTCATGCAGGCACTGAGACACTTCCACAACGAGTTCCCTGAGCACAGAGCCTCAGAGATCAGGTGAGGCACTGAGATGAGAGTTGGGTGGGGGAGAAGGCAAGCTGCAGTGTCCCATGCTGCCTGCCATGGCCTCTGTTGGCACAGCCCCTGCTGAGCCTTGTCAGGGGTCTTGCCTGGACCTCTGCATTGGCATGGAGCAGCCCCTGCGGTGGCCCTTGGCATGTGCACAGCTGGGATGCTGGTGACTTCTCCAAACCAGAGCCTGCACCAAGAGGCTGGGGCCCAGCCTCTCTCAAGGAGCAGGGCGTAGGCTGTTCGGGATCAGGCTGGGGGAAACTCGTGGAGATCTGCCTGCCTCTGACTTAGCAGTTGCCTTGATCTTGCAGCCAGTTGTAGGCTGGGTCCCCTGCTTGCGTGCTGGCACGAGGCATAGAAGCCCCCAACTGGTGCACAATTTGACTCTGAGATCCCGAACAACGTGGCTGTCTGTCTGCATGCTCTTGCCTCTCGAGCTCTGTGATAAAGGGACCCATCAAAGCCTCAGAGGGACTGATGGATGCCCTTGATGAAGCAGCCACTGAGTCTGAGCTGCTTCTGTAGCAGGTGTCTTTTTCCTGACCAGAGAGACTCTGCAGAAGGGCCTGGATTTCTGTCGCAAGAAGCAGCAAGCCGATGGGTCATGGGAAGGGTAAGCAGCGTCCCCAGTGCCCAGTTTTACCCTGGCTGCCCCAGTGTGAGAGGGACCATGATGGCAAACATTCCTGGCTGGTAGGATCTGTGGGAAGGGGAAATAGGGGCTGATCTTCTGGCTCCTGTGCTTTGCTCTCCTTTCCTCTCCCTCCAGCCCAGGCGGAGCAGGCACCTCGTGCATTGCACAAGACCCGGACCACCCCTGCGGGCTAGGGTTGCTCCAGCTCCCCTGGTCCCAGAGTGTCTGCTGACACCTGAGTGAGCTGGGAGCAGGTGCTGGTGGGACTGGGCATGGTTGTGCCACAGGGGAAGGCAGGCTTCAGCTCTCTGCCTGGCTCTGCTCTTGCTGTGAACATGGCCGTGTCGCAGCCTGCCTCTACCTGGGGCCTTGCACCCCTGACAGTACTGCTCTCCCCTTTCTCCTAGGAGCTGGGGGGTTTGTTTCACCTATGGCACCTGGTTTGGCCTGGAGGCATTCGCCAGTATGCAGCACACGTACCGCGATGGGTGAGAGGGGGCTGCCTGGTTCCCCTGCCCCTACCTACCTCTTGGGCCGGGGCAAGGCTCCGTGGCGGGGCTGGGTGGATGTCCTGGCTGCACATGGGCTCTCCTGCCCCAGGTGCTGCTCCTCCCAAACCCTGTGCCTGCGATATGACCAGGGTACTCGCTGCCTGAGCCTTGAACTCTTGGGGCAGCCCCAACCGCGGGCAGGGCAGAGCACAGCTCCTGTTTGCAGCTGGGAAGCGTGGGCATGGAAACGCTCCTTGTCCCCATCCCTCTCTGATTCTCTGCCCCATCCTTGCAGGGCTGCATGCCAAGAGGTGGCCCAGGCCTGCCAGTTCCTCGTCTCCAAGCAGATGGCAGATGGCGGGTGGGGAGAGGACTTCGAGTCATGCGAGCAGCGCACGTATGTGCAGAGTGCCATGTCACAGATCCACAACACATGTTGGGCCCTGCTGGGTCTCATGGCTGTCAGGTAGGAGCAGCCCTCACCTCTTTAGGTACCACCTGACCCTGAGTGCTCAGTAAGATGGGAAATGCAGGCTGGGTTGTGTGGCAGGGCTGGCACAGGCCCTGGGCCTGACTGGTGTGGGCCAACCGTGTTTGTTGTCACCAAGCACATGGATGCTGGTTTGCAGACAGTTTGGATAAGAGTGCTCACATATCCCTTGTGCTTTGCAGGTACCCTGACATCGACGTGCTGGAAAGGGGCATCAAAGTGTTGATTGATAAGCAGCTGCCCAACGGGGACTGGCCTCAGGTACATCTTTCCTCTAGTCTTTCCAAGGGGTTCCCTGGTGTTGCAGATGTCCTGGGCATTGTGCAGCCATTGCAATGGTGTGCTTTCCCTTACCTGGAAGGGAAGCTGTTTGTGGCTTTTGGTGGGGGACTTCAGGAAGGCAACGAACTCGGCATCATATCCTGGACACACTGTGGTCCCCTGTCACCAATACCATCTTGCTGTCTGTTTCTCTCTCAGGAGAATATTGCTGGGGTATTCAACAAGTCGTGTGCCATCAGTTACACTGCGTACCGCAATGTCTTCCCCATCTGGACATTAGGGCGTTTCTGCCGGCTGCATCCCAACAGCCCTCTCGCTGGGCAACTGCAATTCAGGTCCTCGGATGGGGCGGGGATGACTGCACAGGAGGCCTTGTCTGCCTGAACCCAGGCCACTGCAGATGCCATGGCCTCTGAGTTGTCTTAGATATCAGCTGCTGCATGGGACCACGGGGGTCTTTCCTGCATAGGATATCTCGGTGCTGATCTTAACACATGGACCACTGCCCCTACCTGGGAGGAGTGCTGCCATGGTGCTGCAGAGTCTCTGCTTTTTCTGTTGAACCTCTTCTAAAAATTCACTTTTAAAGGTTTTTCCCAAGTATGTCCTCCCTCATGGGACAGGGATTGAAGTGCCTTTTCAGACAAGTTTGGTGATCTAGACTCACTCTCATCCTGGGTGGAGCAAGGCTGCCTTTATCTTCCCCTCGTGCTGTCCAGGTTGGCTATCTGTGGCAAGAGTTTGGGGCCTCCCCTGTGCCCAGCATCGTGATGGGGTGCACTGCACAATCCCTGCTGAGCTGGCTTCTCTGCTGTGGGCGCCAGTGACTGCCTTTGAAGTGCTCTCTGCTCTGGAGCAGTGCTGGGAGGGGAAGGGCTCCTGTCCTCCGGACAGATGGGAAAGAGGAGTGCTTCACTCAGTTTTCTTCCCCAGCTGGTGGCACCTGGCTTCCCAGAGCCTCACAGGTGAAGTCAACAGCATCATTCCCACTTTGAAAAAGGGGAAACAAGCAGAAAGCACTGAGGTGGTGAGCATCCGGGCACAGCCTGGGTCCCTGGGCTCCAGCCTTCCCCCAGCACAGCAGGTGCCTCTGTTCAGGCTATGGTGCAGTTGGCCGTTCACATTTTGTTGTCAGAGTTGGAAATCGCGTTGACCGACGGGTTAATAAATTGCTAACGGTGTTGCAGGTGGAACTTAACTGTGCGTTGGCCTCTTTATGGTTTGCCCCAGTGTGTGTCCCAAGCAGAGGGGAGCTTGCACAGCAGTGTCCTGTAACCTGGCTTGGGTTACCTGTCCCCAGTGGTATGGGCAGCATCTGCACCAACAAGCAAGCCATGCTTGGAGCTTGTGCCTGCTTCACCCTCCTCCAGTGCCTTTGGCCCCAGAAAAATATAATCAAGGAGGCAGCTGACTAAAGGGAGATGGCAACTTCCCTCCACCTGCTGCGTACACTCATGCGAATAAGCCCAGTGTGCAGTTGGCTGCACCCTCTTGGACTCGTTGCCCACCAGGACCCCCAGCCCATTTTTGCAAAGTGGTTCCCCAGCCACTTGGCTGGCCTGTGCTGCTCCATGGGGTTGTTCCATGCTAGGGGCAAAATACTGTATTTGCCTGGGTCTAACTTCATAGAAGAACCAGACAATCATACACCTTGCTGTTCAACCCATTTCTCCAGCCTCTGAGATGCAGCTCTGCTCTGTACCATCCCCTCCGCCTGCCCAGAGTGGTAGGTAGGGTCTACAGGCTTGCTGAGCATGCGCTCCATCTTCTTGCCCATGTTGTTAGCTAGAAAAGCTTATTAAAGCAAACAGAACTCAGGCTGTTATGACAGCCCTGTTTGCCTTTTCCGAATTCTGGACTCCTTTACACCTGCCTGTGTTACTACTCTGTACTTAAAGCATCTCCATATTCCCCATTACAAGCAGGAAGACGGTTTTGTTGTGGTTTACATTTTGTTTTGTTTTGTTTTTAAATCATCGTAGGGGAACTTGACAAAACCAGTGTCCTTTCAACATGTTATTGTAAGTTTGGTTTTTTTCTTTTGTTGTATACAGTTTCTTGGTACCTCTTGCTCCGAGCAACATGGTGTCCCCAGGAGCACTGCAAAGAAGAAGCTGTTTTATCACTGAAATCCCATTTTCATTATAAACATTTTGGCTGGTGAGGGGCCAAAGATTTGGGGCATCTTTCACTGGGCTCTTGCAGGGTGAATTCTGGGCTCTGCAGCCCAGCACGGCTCCTCCTTGGCAGGTTAATGCTTCCAGGCAACCTGAGCTCCCCTGTGCTGGAGCACAGCTCTGACCCCTGTGCAAAGTGCCTGCAGGCCAAGAGCTGCTCTCAGAGCCCCAGGGGCTCCCTCAGCTGCACTGCCAGCCAGGAAGGCATAGTCCATTATATGTTATTATATTGAATTATATATGATTATAGTTAATTATATAGAGATAGATATTCTATATAGTAAATTTTATATATAATACAGAATATAATTATACACTATTATATATAACATATTGCATACTAAGTAGTATATAAATACATATAAATAATAAAAACACATATAAATGTAGAAATAATANGGCTGGGGTGGAGCAGGGACCAGACACCCAAGGTGAGATTCGTTTCACTTTACTTCCGAAAACTCACAATAAAGACATCTGAGTAAGTCACCCAAGAATCACCCTGCTGTTGGCATCAAGAAACAGACTGTGTGAATTGCACCTTTGAAGTCTCTGCTCCAGGCACCTGCTTCAGAATGGGGTAACTGGATGCGAGGGGCCCATTTCTTTACTTGCACTCTAAGAGGAGCCTAATGACTCATTTAGACGAGGGCATCTGTGTTTGCTTTAGTTTATTCACACCTCAAGAACCTAGAAGGAAAGGTAAAGACAAATCATTGGATGCCTAGGGGAACGGGACACCCAGCTGTATTACAATTACAGCTGACTTTGAATGATATTCTCCGGTTTAGACTTCTTCAGTAAATTAAATGGAAAAAAGGGGACCTAAGAAGTATGGGAAGAAGAAGAAACTGCAGAGCGCTTATGGTTCATCTTATACTGAGAAGCCCCAGATGAAACAGAGAAAAGGATCTAAAAAGTTATTTTGCAAACTGCTGCTTCGACTCCTGTTCCCACAGAAAGTACTGACAATCTATTAAAAAGCTTTGTGCTTTATTAAAACAGTCTATTAAATACTGTTGATAATTATAAAGGGATCTCTATGCTTTTCAGTGCTGTAACATGCCTACATCTCAAAGCCTTTTCATGAGCAAATTGTGTTGGCATTTGGGCTGACTTTTTAGAGAGAAACCAGGGCCTCTGGCAAATACTTGAATAAAAGATATTTGAGAGCCTCAAGGAGTCAGACAAAGTAAAAGCAAAATGCCCTTCCTGCTTCTTGAAAAAAAAAAAATCACAATAGTGCAGTCCTAAAAAGAAAGGGAAACCTTTCTATAAAGAGCATGCAAATACTCAGAAATTATAAATACAAACAGATGTTACAGATCAACACTAAGTGGGGGCTTTTGGGTAAGTTTTTTTTTCCCCATTCTCCACTACCAAAAGGTAGGGGAGGAATTTCAGAATTTATTTTAGAAGGGATTTATTAACAGTATAAAAACTTCTGTGGCAATTCTACGTTAAGCACTTCATGATAAATGCATCTGGGTAAGATTCTCTCCCCCTCTTTCCCTTTAATTGAGACAAAATAGTCATAATAAGAACAGCATATTCATATTTTTAATATGTCTTCCTTTACTGCAAACTCTTGGAAGTCTAGAAAGTTAGGCATGTATGCTTACTGAAGTTTGTTTAGGAATAGAGCTAAAAATTGATTTCACAGTTACTTAAACAGATGCTGGGACTCAGCTTTCTAATTTGTAAGCCTTTGGCCTACAAGGAGAAAGAAATTTAAATTTTTCTTAATTTCTTCCTTTCAGTTCTAAATTAAATTCCATCATTAACAGTGTGGCCACCATATTATGAAATGGCAGCGTGTCAGCAGAAATGTTTTCAGTAAAAATATCTCTTTGCCATTTACATTTCAAGCACTGCATATTCTTATCTAAGTAAGTACATACCTATCCATCTTGCAGTCACTGGAATTAGATTTATACATCTGTCTAATAAGTGATGGCGGGGGGAGGGAGCGAGAAGAAGTTGGGTCGAAGTGAATCTCTTGACTCAGAAAATACTTCCGACAAATGTTTTCAGTATTCTTTTGTCTAAGCAAATTTCGAAGGATCCAGGTGGAGTGCCTGAGTAATAACAGTATGCATTTGCTTAAGAGAGCACAGTACTCTCAGGCGCTTAAAAGATGCATAAATTAACAGGAAACCCGATAAAAAAGTAAGAAAAGTATTGATAGAAACACCTCTTCTGGGAGATCTGCATGACATACAGCAGATGTCACAAGCAGCAGAACAGGAGCACACGTTGACATGCTCTGCGATAGGGCTGTAAAAGTAGCTTTCACTGTAGCTCAACGTCCCACCATAAATGGATGAGTGCAGTATAAAATACTTGTTGCTGTACTCTGAGCTTCTTGTGTCAACTAGTATAATGAAAGCTTGGATAAGACTACTAAACCGTGTAGGATGGGCTGCTAACAAATAACGCCCTATCAATCAAACTGTCCCACAAAATAGGAGCACATGAAGACAGAATGTCAAAACAAATGACAAAAAAATCACCAAAAAAGTGATGGGATCCCAAGACAGCAAGTCAATCCCAAGAACTGCAGAAGAGATGATGTGTGAATGTTACCAGCTGCCATTAAAAAGCAAACACCGCAAGTGATGGGGTGGCAGAAGCTTCTAGGGGAGAGGAAGCACTTGCAGGAACCAGGATGAAACCCAGGGCAGGGACTGTTTGCCAGATTCAAGAGCAGGAAGAAAGGGCTGACCCGGAACCTGTCAAGACAGCTCACAGAGGAAGAGACGTGGGGTAATGAGGGATTGGATGAGTTGAAAACAGTCTAGTAAGTGGAGAGGGTCAAGTATTGCTGGAATGGATTTGCTTGCATTTTTCTCTTCTAGTTCTTGTGTGAGTACTGGGAAGAAGGCAGCAGAAGTACACACTAGCTAAAACCTCTTCTACTGCCCACGTTAAGATGCCTAAGAAGGACCCCGTGTTACACTTGATTCCTTATATACAATTTTAAGACTACTCACATATTTGGTTTTACAGTTTACATAACCTATTGGCTTTGGCCATGACATCGCTTGTTACCTTTCACTTTTGAGTATTTGTTCACGTGACACCCCGACCCCCCCATGCAAGCACACTTAATGCATGTTTATTAGCATGTTTATTAGCAGAGTTTGCACTATTTTGTTGCAACCTTGCCGCTTTCAGCCGGTTTGGTCTGGTTTCTTCTAAGAGCAGACCCTTTTGTACAGGAGAGGTCAAGTTGTCTTGTGCAGGTCTTGGAAGCCATCTGCACAGTCTGTCCAGCTCCCTTAGGAAAAGGTTCCTTGGCTGGCACCTCCCCTTGGGGAAAGGAACTGTCCCTCAAGTCCAGCTCCTGCCTAGGGCTGCCTCTGCCTTCTACTGCGGCACCCGGAGTGACCCTTGGAGGAGCTGGACGTGTCTGTGGTGGGGACATCGGTCCATGAGAGCTCCTCAGAAGAGGGTCCTGTTCCATCCCATGGTGATCTGGGAAGCCAAGTCACCAGAGACAGGGCTTGCTTTAGTTTTGCTTGCAGATCTTGAGCTTAGACAGCTCTCGATCCTCTTTGTTCCAGTATCATCCCTCTCCCTGTGTCTGCTCACTTGATGCAGTTAAGGATGTCATTCTCCAGCCTGGGGAGCCAAAAAGGGCCAACCCCAACTCTCCTCCCTCCTCTGCCAGGCCCAGCCTTGCAAACCAGCAGGTAGCATCAAGGAGCTGTATCAAAGGGTGGGAAGTTTAGGCAAGGAGCATGGGGAGGCATGGCCCTGGTTCTGGCTGGTGTCTGAGGCAGCATTCCCAGAAAAGGTCATGGACATCTTTCCCCAACCCCTTCCCTCCCTCCACCCCTGACTAGTCAGGCAGCCCCAGCTCCAGCTGTGCTCCTCTGGCTCCAGCTGTGCTCTGTCCCTCGCCTTTCACCTTGGGGTGCAATGGTTGGGGAAGCCCCCGTGCATCCCAGAGCCTTCCTTCAGTCCTTGGATGAGCAAATCTCCCCTCTCACCCCTCCTTCCTTGCTGGAAAGCCTTCACCTGTCTCTGCCTCTTGGGGCTCAGGGTGAGAGGGCCAGACCATTGTGGGAAGGCAGGGAAATCTATTGTGGGGGGACACCACAACAGAGGTGGGGGTTGTCCTGGCCTCTGAAGGGATTTCTGCCTGAACGTTTGAGAGCAGCAACCGTTTTGAGGGACAGCCACATGTAAGTGAGTCGCCCAGGGTGTCTGTTCTGCTCCCAGAGCAGGGAATGTCCCACATATCAATCTCTGGGTCCCAGCACCCCTAAAGCCTGGGCCCCCCATCCCTCCACACACAGGGGGTGCCTGGGGACCCCTCACCTCCCACGGAGGTGGTGTGGCACAATGGGACAGTGCAGCCTGGCCATGCCCTGGGGGACCGCAGCCACAGGATTGGGGCCATGCTGACTGGGGTCTCCCGGGGGCACTGTGCCCTTGTGGGATGGTCCTCACCTTCCAGCCAGTGTCACAGGCTTCCCTCCAGCCCCACACCTGGCCCAGAGCTTGCTCCTCTCCCAGGAGTGGGGCAGAAGGGGGCTGCCTGGGCAAAGCAAGGTGTCGGAGTTCTGCTTGTGTTTGCTCAGAGGAGACTATGCTCTGTAAATAGCCTGTCTTCAGCAGCTGTTGTGGTTGCTGCGCCTGCTGCTGTTGTTACTGCTGTCAGGAGAGCTAATAAAACAGGCTAGTAGGCAGACCTTAGCCCCTTCGAGCTATTGCCTGCTGGAGTCTCCCCACTGTCTTCACCTGGCCTGGCCTGACATGAGAAACCTCCCCCAAAGACATTTATCTCCAAGGACTCCGCTCTGCAGGGACTTCTGTCCCCATGTCTCTGGCTTCTTGGACCTTTGCTTTGTTTCAGGAGATGCAGCTGAGTCGATGCGCCTGGTCCATGCGAGTAGCAAGTCAGGGGGAAATAGGAGTTACTGGCAGGGCTGAGAAGCTCTCTGGGGTTGGGAGGAGGCTCGGAACATTTGAGGGCAGTGCAAAGCCTGATGTGCAGGGAGCCAGGGCTCACACGTGCCTGGGACTGACCCTCTGCAGCGGAGGGCAGGACAGGGTCCCCCCGTGCCCCCCTCATACAAATGCCTGCCATTGGAGCACGTCCAGCTCAGTCGCTTGCCCTGCACCTGGCACACTCAGCTCCCAGGACTGCCGGAGCCCTCAGCGCTGCAGATGCCCAGGGAAACCTGCCAGCCCCGGCACCTGGGTCCTTGCTGGTACCCCCTCCACAGCAGGACCTCCTCTCAGCATGGTGTTCAACCCAGAAAGGGGCTCAACTCCCTCTTACAGCTCCATCCCCACCTCTATCCAGGAACACGACTGTGCAAGGTGGGAGCACAAGGCTGTATTTGAGCAAATTTTGCAGTGTCTTCAGTTTGGATCAGACACACGGTGGGAAACCTGGGACAGGGGGCTGGAAGCTCACATGGGCTTGCAGCAGGGCTGGCGTGCACAGCAGCCCGAGGGTTGAAACGACACCTCTGCTGGTGGGCTCCCTGTGACCCCTACTCCCCTCAGTGTCCCCCTTTTCCCCTGCTACCCCACACTGTGTCCCTGGGCAACTGCCGGGGGGGGGTCGCAGCGTGTGGGACACGGGGGGCCAAAGCCTGCTGTGGTGGTACCATCAGGGCTGTCCTGGGCTGTCCCCTGCGCCAGCCCTAGCTGGTGTTGGAGGTGGTCATGCCGTGGTGGGAGGTGTGGTGAGGAGATCCCCATGGGCAGCGGGAGGGCACGGCAAGGCCCCAGGATCCACTGGGGAGACCCCTGCTCTGGGGTCTGTCCCAGCATGACTCCATTGTCCCCAGCCCAGGAAGATCTGAGAGGGGCCACGCAGCTGGCAGCCCCCAGCCTTGGTGTCACCCACACGTGCTCCCGCCACCCACAAGGTTGCCAGCAGGAAAAAAAAAGGTACACTCCCCTTTAGGCATTTTCTGATGAACTTTATTTAATTAACTCCTTGGTGCTGGCTAGGGCCAGGTATCACAGAGGGACTCCTCCAGTGCCAGTCTCACCCACAAGTACTTGTCTTACTGCAGTCCTGAGAGAGCTGGAATGACACAGGCAGTGCTGTGGGGACCTGGTCCCAGCCAGGTGCTCCACAGGCTGCCCTGCTCCAGGGTCCCTTTCTCCAGGGATCTTCCCACAAAAAAAGACATCCCAAGCAGCAGTATCTCAGTAAAATCCCTCTGAACCCTTCCTTCCCCACCCCCTGCCTTACCTCAGAAAAGAAAGCTGTAGCTGTCACCCCCAGGTTAACTAAGCAGGAATCCAGCCATGGCAAGAAGGTCTGCACCAGACAGGGTGACACGAGCCCAGCATGGAGCAGGACGCTGTGCAAAGGAGCACAAGTGAGGGACACACAGTTATCCAGCAAGGCCACAGGCCAGGTCTCCAAAATTCACTTGCACTGATGCAGACACTATTCTTTGAGCTAAAGAATGGCTTCCCAGGCACACCAGAGGGATCCCAGCAGCCATTCCCTGGGCACAGCCCTGCAGGAGGTGGCCAGATGCGTCCCTGGGGCTCTTACCTGGTCTGGAGACACACCCCCTCAGGGTGAGCCAGGGTGTCTTCCAGGCGAGCCCACACTTCCCGATTCATGAGCAGCCGCATCCATTTGTCTGCCATGCATTTGTCTAGCACCAACTCTCTAGCCAAAAGGAAAAGCCTGGCAAAAGAAACAAAACAAATCAAAACACAGTCAAACAAAACAAAACAAATCAAGACAACAACAACACAAACCCAAAGAAATCTCAAATCACAGCAGGTTAGGGAAAGTTTTCTCTTTAGCAGAGCTAAATACCCCTGAAATGATGCTCCCAGTTGAGGGAGGTGATTCTCCTGCTCTACTCTGCTCCGGTGTGTCCTCACCTCAAGTACTGTGTGCAGTTTTGGGTGCTGCAGTACATTAAGCATATAAAGCTACTAGAGAGTGTCCAGAGGAGGGCCACGAAGCTGGTGAAGGGTTTAGAGGGGAAACTGTATGAGGAGCAGCTAAAGTCATTTGGTTTGTTCAGCCTGGAGAAGGGGAGACTGAGGGCAGACCTCATCGCGGTCTGCAGCTTCCTCACAAGGGGAGGAGGAGGGGCAGGGCTGATCTCTTCTCTCTGGTGACCAACGATAGGACCCGAGGGAAGGGCAGGAAGATGTGCCAGGGGAGGTTTAGGTTGGGTATTAGGAAAAGGTTCTTCACCCAGAGGGTGGTGGAGCACTGGAACAGGCTCCCCAGGGAGGTAGTCACAGCACCAAGCCTGACGATATTCAAGAAGCATTCGGACAACGCCCTCAGAGACATGGTGTGAGTTTTGGGGTTGTCCTGTGCAGGGACAGGAGTTGGACTTGATGATCCTTGTGGGTCCCTTCCAAATCAGGACATTCTATGATTCCATGATTCATAGCCTTCAAGACTGCAGTTAATGACAGTGGCATTTTCTTCATGCCCCAAACCCACTGAACCAGAAGAAAACCCATGCCCCTAGATTGAATCCATGCTGGATAACCAAGGCAACACCTAATACTGCTTCCCACCAGCATTTTGCAAAAAATTATGCCACTGCCTGCAAGAGTCACGCTTCCCTGAAGTGGGGGGTCTATTGAGGGAGTGCAATTCTATTGTGCATGCAAGGGTGTGCAGAGAGCAAGATGACAGCCGTCCGCAGTACAAGCTGCATAAGACCTTCTTGCCTGGGAGCTGGAGTTTCTCCATGAAGGAGCAGAAGTAAAAACAACCACAACTGGTTTGCACATCTAGGAAGCGGGGCAGGCAAAGTGCTCCCACAGCCCCACAAATGCACACATCTTGGTAAGGGGAACTGACGCCAGCCCCTCTACCAGCCCCTTCACCTCCTTACCTGCAGAGTTTCTCCTCAGGGACCCAGCCCTCAGGGAACAACTTTATCCAGCTGCTCACAGGGGAAAGCAGCCTCTCTTTGCCCAGCGTTTCACTGACCCACCTCAGGAGGCTGGGAAGAAGGTGGGGAAGCCATTGCTTGAGCTCCTCCATGCTCCTCAGGGCAAGCACCACCTCGGAGATGGCATGGCTGATCTGCAGAGAAACATGACCAAGAAACACCTGTTCAGGCAAGGCCTTTTCCCACCAGCCTGGTTCACCGGCCCGCCTGGGTCAGGGGGGGTTAACCTTCACAATTGTCACTGCTGTTACAGCCTTGTGGCTCAGGAGCACAAAACTCTCCCATCTCCCCACAATCCTTGAGGATGGCCCAGCACAGCACCCCGGGAGTCTCCACAGGCATCCAGAAAGGGCACTGGACTCCCTCATGCTAAAGTATGAGTGTGAAAGCAGATGCAAAGCTGCAGAAATGTGTCTGTCATTGAATGTACCGTCAGAGTCTCCAGAGCAGCCTGATGGTTGTGCCGCTCACAAGTGGAGGAGTCAGTCCCCAGGCAGTTATTTCCTGCTCTGTTCAGTTTCTCTGCTAAGCACCTCAGGACCTGAATCCCAGGGGTGCTTCTCCCCAGGCTCCTCCACAGCTCCACTGTGTCACTGCAAGGCAACAGATGTTCACCCCTGAGCCTGTATCCTTGAGGTCCTGCAGTGCCCTCAAACCTTCTCCTCATCTGCAGTGGGGCTTACAACACCCCACACACGGCAGAGCCACAAGCATGCAGCCTTGCAACACTCAAGACAGTTCAGGCAGAAAAAAGACCTGCTTCTGCTTCTGCTTCTTAACTGGACACCCCTCCGCCCAGTGCAGTGGGGGAAGTGGGTAGCGCACGTACCTGTCCATGGGCAGACCCTTCTGGAGGAGACTGCTGATCACAGGCTCTTGGTGAAAGTCGGTGAGAAGAAACACCACATGGAGAGAGAACGGCCTGTGGATGCTCTGCTGCATGTATGTGTAGAGTGTGTTCAGGATTTTTGGCATCTGAATGGAGGAAGAGGAGAAAGAAGGGCTCAGTGCATCCTTTACCCTTTCCTGCAGGACCCAGACACAGTCATTCAGCACACGAGCAATGCCTGCTCCCTTGACACAGAGTCCAGATCTAGCTCAAAACCTCACCCCTTCCTGACCCTGGCTGGCTCACATCTGGAGCTGAGCGTGCTCTTGGCAGCTGCATTTGCGTGCGCACACACGCAGGCACGCGTGCACACACTCACGCGCACAGCCTCAGTCACTGCATGTGCCTGGGACCAGCTGTGTGAGCAGCTGCATGCCCTGCGTGCACACAGAGGACACAGACACATTTCACACCCAACATCTCAATAACGCATCTGCTCCAGCGGGCCTGAAGGACAGTCTTGTCTCAAAGCCTCCTGCTACTTGCTAATAGCAGCTGTCCTGGACAACTCACTCTGGAGACAGCAAGAGCCTCTGGAGACAGCGAGAAACTCTGCAGGGGAGCAGGGAGACATGCAGGAGCTGGGCCCCCACCCTGCTATTTTGGGGCCAGTTACCTTTGCTATTTTGGTAGAGGTCTCCACCAGAGTCCTGGTGTCTGGGCTGTTCAGCTCCTCACAAAGGCACCTGATCTCATCTGCGCCTCAGGCACCACCTTCATGGTCTTGGCTGGAACAAACACCAGGAGAAAAGAGGAGTCACATCTACAGAAACCCAACCTCTGGCCCCAAGTACTGATAAAGGAGAACCCAAGAGGTGGCAGTGAAGGCCACAGGAAAATCCAGCGCCCTTCTGAACTCAGTGCAGCAGGATTTCCCAAGCCAGAAGAATGGCTGACAAATCCCGGGCTGGAAAGAGCCTCTTCCTCCTGGAAATCTTTGCTGGGGCTTCTGGGTTTCAGCAGCCTCTGCTCCCAGCAGTTGCATCCCCTATCGCCACACAGGCCACCGTCATCTCTGGGAGGCAGGAAAGCTCCCTGTGACTGCCTCAGCACAGGCAGACCCTGCTGCCTGAAGAGGAAAGGATTCAAACACAAACCTCTGCAGCATGCTCCAGGCCTGCAGCTCAGATCCCTCCTCCCTGCCCACCTTGCTCTGGGCAGCAAATTGGTTTTCTCTCTTGTGCTCGGCAGCAGATTTCTTCCCTGGCAGGGATGAGTTTGGAGGCTGCCTGGGTAGCTGCCTGTCTCTCCAGGCTAAAGGGAGGGAGCGAGGGGGAAGGGACCCTCTAAAATGTTAGGGACCTCATCCGAGTGAGTTGTCTGACCACTCTCTGTCTCTCCTGGAACGTGGAGGGGGACAGACATGGAAGGGGACAGTCCCCAGCCCCCAGAAAGCAGTGGGGGATGGCCCTGACCACCCAACCTCACACATGCCCCAGGGAGGTGGGACTCAGTGACCCTCTCCCAGGGATCCTTCCTGAGATGGCCAGGGAGGCCGAGGGCTAACAGGGTGGGGGCACAAAACCAGCTGAGCACATTGCGTCCCTCTCCCCTGCCAGCGATGGGGCCTGGACCTGTGGAACCCTGGTGGTGCCAGGCCAGGAAGGGAGGGACGACTGGGCTGAGCAAGGCTGGGAAGTGTCTGCTCTCCTCATCTTGCATTTGGAGAAGGTGGCCAAGGCAGACTCATGCCCTCTGGCGGGACATGGCCAAACAGTTGCTGGTCAGAGTACCCAGCAGTCCCACCAGGGAGCCCAACTGCTTGCAAGGACGTCCTCTCTGCAGGGGATAGCAGCAGGAAAAAAGGGTCGCAGGCAGCCCCAGCAACCTCCCATCTCTACCACTCATCCAGCTCCCTGAGCAGCAACTGGGCAGAGGGGCAGGCCTCATAATCCCAGGAGCCCCAAAAACCAGCACCCAGCTGGGCAGGGCTCCCTTGCAGAGCCATGAACGGTGGGAAGAGAGCACCAGGGCATGCAGGGGGTCCCTGCTCACCATGAGCTCAAATCGCTCCTTGCAAGCTCCCAGCCCATGAGTGCAAACATGCAGGGCTCTCTCCTGCTCCCATTCTTTGGCTGAGGTGAGCCAGCCCTTCAGGACCTGAAGCATGGTGCATCTCTCTTGCGTCAGGCAACTTTCTCTCCCTGAGATCCCTCCCCCTCTCCCTCCTTCTCTGGCCCCTTCCCAGCACAGCCCCCAGCCCCACCGAGCACTGGCACTGCAGCCTCCACCGCCTTGGTCTCTCCAGCCGCCTCTGCCCTGAGCCAGGTGTTACTTCCCTGATGCCGTCTCCCTGCTCCAGCCTTCCCCCAGGCTGCTCTCACCCAGCTCCAGGCTGGCTCTTGGCTTTCCCTCTGGCAGGGCCCACTTCTCTACCAGCTCAGAACCTGGCCCTGGCCAGATGCACAGCCTCACAGCAAGGAGCCAAAGACCCACTTACCCATAGGAAAGGTATCCACCTCCTATCACCCTCTAAGACCTCAATTCTCTGTCCCCACAACATTTTCCCTGTTGCCCCATGGCTACTCATGTGGACCACGTTGTCAAAGCGGGCAGAGGTGTCCTCTGCCTCCAGAAGGTTTCCTACGAGATGGCCCAGATCTTCCATGCCTCTTCTGTGCAGAAGCTGGAAGCAGGATAGGACAGCAGAGGTTCTGCATCACGGGGGCTGCCAGGGCACACTGAGGTGGGATCCTGAACCAGAGGTGGGCAGGCACTGGCTGGTGGGTACCTGCATGTTCACAGCTGCCCTCACTGTCTTCCTTCCCTTGTTCATCTGCTCCTTGGAAGGATAGGACAAGACGCTCTGGCAGCACACTGCCAGCAGCTTGCGATTTTCTTCCCTGCTCAGAGGTGGCCTCGGCTTGCTGGCCAGAGGAAAAAGGAAGAGAAAACAGACAGGGGATTTACTAGCCTTCTCCAGAGTGGCTTAGACCACAACTGGGTTCTTCCTAATCAGGGGGCCCATATTCAACACCCCCAGCCCATGCCAGCGAGCACTGCCTTCAGCTCCAGCAATTCCTGCCTCCTCCCAGGCAGCAGACAAACCCCTGTCTCCTGGTTAAGGAACCCCCTTCCTTTGGGAGACACCCAAAGTGGGGAACACCCTCCCACTCCACAGACCCAGCAGCTCCTGGCCCCATGCTCAAGGCCACTGGGGCTGCCCCAGCCAGCTGGGATGGGGCACACTGGGAGTCCCCAGAGCCCAGGGAACAGACCTCACCTCAACTCCTCCAGGGCCTGAAACACTCCATACACCAGGGAGTCCCAGGACTGCCCCTTTATCCAGTCCTGCAAGTCCCAGACTTCCCGCCTCCCTCCTGGCCCCCTCCGGGTTGCTCTTTTCTTGCCCAAAGAGCCCAGGGAGCCTCAGGCCTCCTCTGCCCTCCCTGTTCCTTCTCTAAGGGTTTCCCGCCTTCCCCTGGCACCCCACAGCTCCCCAGCACCTTGTGGCACTTGCATAGACCCACCCTGCGCAACGCCTCACCTTGGTGACCCAGGAGGTGTCTCGGACCTCCTGATGGTGGTGCAGGAGCCAGAGGAGCTGCTCCCAGGCATGCCTTCAGTGCTGTCTCTCTTGCAGAAGGACCCTCATCATGGCAATCACCACCCCGAGGACAGCCTGCTTGTCCTGAAGAGGGAAAGCAGAGGCTCTGCTTGGAGGGCTGAAGGACTGCCTGGCACTCAGCATCCCCTGGACACCAGTCTGCCCTTCCCACTGGGAGGGGTTTCCTTTTCCTTTCTGCCCTGCAGGAGAAGGGCTCACTCCACAGGAGAGAGCTGCCCTCCCTGCAGAAAGGCCCCAGGACTCAGCTGCTTCCTGCCAGGGATCCCCTCTCCCCTTGCCCCTCTGCTCGCACCCCACTGGGCACAGACGGACTGACTCACCAACATGGACATCCCCCTGCAGCCCCAGGCATGGAAAGCAACACTCCTCTTGCCTCTTCTTCCTTTCAGTCCAGCCAATTTACCATCGCATAGCAGAAGACCAGGTAAATGGCTTCACAGAACTGTGCTAGCCCCTTGCGAGGGAAGAGGCATTGCTCCCAGTTACTGAAGTATGTATTGACTCCTTTCGAGCGTTGCTCCAGAACTGCACCAGGAAAAAGGAAAAGGGAGCATGTGAGAGTCTGCAACAGGGACTGCACCTTGCACTCTCACCCAAGCCTGCTTTAAGGACAGACGCAGGCTTGGCAGGGCTCATCCCAGGACCAGATCTGGATGTGAGGGCAATCTGTGCTCTTGAGGTGTCTGGCTTCAAACAGCCCACTGTTTCTCTCTTCCTCCCCATTGCACCTTCCCTTCCCCAATGGTCCCCTCCTCTCCATCATTTCTCACTGCAGCTCGTCCCTTCCCTTCCCTTCCCTTCCCTTCCCTTCC
>WEKW01000508.1:0-15602 GCA_013389905.1 Sula dactylatra
AATTGCATGCCACTAATAACTTTCAAATGAGATTGAGAACAAAAACAATTCCATTTTCCTCCTCCCCAACATACACTTTTGCTTTTCCTATGTGGAAGAGTATCATCTTTAAACTGATAAGTACTTAAGAACATCTCTTCCAAGTAACTGATGCTTAATCATGTTAGTAACTTGCTGCAATAAAAAAGATAATAATTATGTCCATTTATATCAGCACAATGTCACTACTTAATAATTTTTTCCTTCATATTTGCTATTACTGTTAAAAAAAGATTTATGTAATCTATTTTCTAGACCCTGGAGTAATTAAAAAATAAGCAGAAAATCAAACTTTTAAAAATATATTTTAGACTTTAATTTACTATTGGAGACTAGTTAATCATTACAATCTTTTAAAATGCTATTCTGTCAACTAAAATGAAAATTGTACATAAAATGCCTTCTACTGCCTAGATCCATAATGCTGTTGTATGAATATTTTTGCAATATTTACAAAAAAGAACTAAATAAAAATTTATTTTACTTCATTCAGAGTTTTGGGAGAAACAGCAAGGTTTATAGGATATTTTGTTTGAAAATAAATCTGTAAAAAACTTCACTGAAGGACTGTTAAACCAAGAACTGAGTTTAAATTAGCTTTCAAAGTGATGATGTCTGTTATAAACTGAAATCTTTTGTAAAAGTATATTCCATAACCTAATTTCACCTTATTTGTATAAGGAATACTGTTTTAAAATAATAATAAAACCAGTTATTTAATTACAATTGTTTGACAATTTATTACTTCATTCTGCAGATTTTAACTGCAACATTTTTCCTTCTTTCTTTTGACAGTATTACCTAGCCATACTTGTGGCAACCCAGGAGAAATACCTAAAGGAGTACTTCATGGAACAAGATTCAACATCGGAGATAAAATCCGATATAGCTGTATCTCTGGTTACATCCTAGAAGGCCATGCCATGTTGACATGTATTGTGAGTCCTGGAAATGGTGCATCATGGGATTTTCCAGTTCCTTTTTGCAGAGGTAAAAAAATAAAGACATGAAATATCTTTAAAATACTAAGACAATACTAAAACAACAGATTAAATAAATTTATTTTGAGGGGTTTTTTACTTTCTAAATGTAAAATTACTAATATATTGTCTAAAAAGTTACACCATTTAAAACTGTAATCACAACTGAGAAGCAATGACTATCCAGAGTTTACATTCAGAGGTAGATGTTACCCACTGATCTTTTTTCCTTTTCATTTGCATGGAGGGTAGCGATAGCAATTTGACAGCAAGACCTGGCAAATGTTTTTGCAAGTTTCTGCTCTTGGAAACTTTCTGACAGGAAGGGGAAGCTTGAATTCTTCAACCATATAATCTTTGAAGGGGACCTTTGGTAGTCTAATCCCTTTGAGTCCAACTTCTGCTCAGACCATGGATAACTTCAAAGTTAGGTCAGGTTGCTCAGGGCTTTGCCCAGTTGAAATTTTAATATCTCCATGGACGGAGATTCTAAAGCCTCTCTGGAAACCTGTTCTAGTGGCTAGTTGCCCTCATTCTCATGTTCAAATTGAATTATCTTTTTACAGATTATGTCCATTTCCTCTTCTCCTATTGTGGACCTATGAAAAGATTCTGGCTCCATCTTTCCTAAATTAAACGGTGCAGTCATTAGTTAGATTTTCTCATAGCCTCCTCTTGTCCAGCCTGAAAAATCCATTTCCTTCATTCTCTAGTCTCATACATCATGTTCTTCATCATTTTAACCATTTTAGCTGCCCTTCTCTGGACTTGTTCTAGTCTGTCAATGTCAGTGTCTCTTTTGTACTGGGGGACCCTAGGGTGGACATAGCATTCCAGATGGGGCCTCCTGACTGTCAAGTAGATGAACTCTCTTTACCTCTCTCTCTTTAGCTGTTGGCTATGTTCTTGCTCATGCAACCCAATATGAGGTAAGCCTTCAATGCTGCAAAAGTGCACCACTGACTCAGCTTGTCTTTCAGCAGGACCTCAGGTCATTTTGTCAGAGCTACCACCTAGCAAATATTTTTTGCATGGGATGATCCTATTCCAGGTATAGGAGTTTGCATTTCTGTTTTGGAATTTCATGAGATTCCCGTCATTCTTCCAGCTTGTCAAAGCCTGTCATCAAAGCCTGTCTGAATGGCAGTCCTGCCCTTCAGGGTGCCACATGCAAACCTTGTCAGGGTGCATACAATACCATTCTCCAGACTTGTGGTGAAGATATTATATAAATTCAGCTGCATTTGAATTCCTGAGGAATGCTGCAAGTCACTGACCACTAGCTCGACTTTAAACAATTGGCCTCTGCTGTCTGAGCCTGATGGTCCAGACAGTTTTTCATTCACATTGTAGTCCACCCATCCAGTCCATATTCGCTCAATTTGACTACAAGGATACAGTGGGGAACTGTGTTATAAAAACTTTGTTAATGTCAAGATAAATCCTTTCATCAAAGAAAGCAGTCGGGTAGCACTGGCAAAAGCTGGCTGTTCCTGTTCACCTTTTTGTCCTTTGTGTGCTTTGGAATGGTTTTCATAAACACTTTCACCATAATTTTCTGGAGGTCTGAGATGAACTTGACAGATACACAGTTGCTAGGATCCTTGCTTTTTTTGAAAATGAGAAATGAAAAATTGTCTTTTTTCCAGTCATTGGGAATCACACTTGATTGTCACAACCTTTCAAAGATGATACAGAGCAGCCTCACATTGTGGCACACCAAGAACCTTTAGGTGCATACTTCTATAGTTCCTTTTATTGTTTCTCCTGTGCTGTGACTACTAGTTTTGTTCACAAAACTTCTCAATGTTATTGAGAATTGGGAGGCCTGAGGGCAGCCTTTGCTAATGAAGAGGGAAGCAAAGGGCTCATTGTGTGCCCCAGCCTTTTCCATGTCTTCATCACAAGGTCACTTACCCCACTAAGCAGCAGGCTACCATGTCCTTCATGTTCCTTTTGTTGTTGATATACCTGCAGAATTGTTTCTAGAATGACTGCTTTTCACATTCCTCACCAGTTTCATTCCACGTGAGCTCTAGCCTTCCTCCTATCACTGTGTTCCTGAGCAACACTTCTATATTCCAGGCTGTCCCTGCTTTCACATTTTGTACAGTTTTGGGTTGGTTTTTCTTGTTTTTGGTTTGGGTTTTTTTTTTTTTTTTGCATTTCAGTTAAAACACCTCAGTCAGAAATTTCCTGTTCAGCCTTCAGCCCCAGCAGCTTCCTGCTATGCCTGCTCATTTATGTACATAAATAGTTGCATCATTCTTGAGCTTTGAGGAAGCTGCCCTTGAAGCCAAACAAGCTCTCCTGGGCCCCTTAGTCCTTCAAGACAGCCCATGAGAGCCTGTCTACCGCTTTACAAATAAGCTGAAATCTGTTCTGCTGAAGTCCAAGGAGTTTATCCTACTACTTGCCTTCCTCACTTCCCTCAGGATCTTCAGCTCACAGTTATTGTAACCACAGCTTCTGATGAATATCATTTATTTGAATGGTTCTTTGCTCCTACGCCTAGTTGGCCTGTCCAGTGTCTTGCATTAAAAAAATTCTTCCCAGTGATCTCAGAAATCTAGTGGAGTGCTTGACCTCTGCTATGCTGCCATCCACACAGATGTTAGGGTGGTCAAAGTCTCCCATAAGAACCAGAGCCTGTGGCTGGGAAACTTTTAGATGTTTAAAGGTTTTGACCACTTCTTGATCAGGTGGTCTGTAGCAGATATTCACCATAATGACCTTCCTCTTGGCTTCCCCATCTCATTCTAGCCTGCAGGAGCTCAAGGAGCTTGTTGCCTGTTGTGCAGCAGAGCTCTGTTCATTCAAGATCCTACTTTGTGTAGGATGCAGTGTCCTCTTTTTTTCCCGCTTTTCCTAAGAGCCTTTGTCTATCCATTGCAGCCCTCCAGTCAGGTGAGCCATCCCACTAAGTCTCTGTAATCTCAATGAAACCACAGTTTTGTGTCTGTACATGCACTTCCACTTTGTCCAGTTTGCTTCCTATGCAGTACATTTTTGTGCACAGACACTTCAGCTGGGCTTCCAGTCATTTTGCTTTCTGAAGGGGAGGAGAGAAACATTCATTATCCTGTCCCATGTGTTCTTCCCTGGGCTTGTTCTTCCACTTACCTGGAGGTTTTGGCCTGCAACCCTGAGAAACTTAGTTTAGAGGTCTCCTCACTAGGTCAGCAAACCTGTTGCCCTGTTCAGCAGATTCCATGTCTCCCCTGCTGCCCTCATTCCTTGAAGAGGATCCTGTGGTCAAAGAAGTCAAAACCCTGTTGCCCAGAACCAGCAGCTTAGTCAAGTGTTGTTCTGCAGGAATCTGATGCTTCTGCCTGAGCTTTTCCCCTTGCATTAAGGAGAACCCCTCTGGTCTCCTGTGCTTTTCACCCTAATCCCAAGCCCTGTGGACACACTTTACTGCTCAAATTTTCCCTTGGCAGTATTATTGGTACCCATATGGATGAGCAACAAAAGGTAGTTGTTGTCTTCTGTAATAATTTGTAAAGGTTTCTTGTGACTGGAGGGTCTTATAATGTAATTCCTCACAGCAAAGAAATATTTTATAAATTTCTGTGTTCCAAAACAAATACAAGAGTCAATAATCAGAAAACCAACAGAAATTTGGGTCATGTCTGTTGTTTGTACTTTATTTCAATCAGTACACAACAAAGATTTCTTCTACTAGTGCTTCAAAAACAGGAAGAAACCAAAAGTTTTCTAGCCTTTCCATTGTCTGATTTTAGATGGTTTTTTTTTGTCCTTCTGATAAGAAATAATAAACAGGTTTCAGAAAAATATACATGCCATAAGTTCATGGTCTCATCAGTGTCTACTAAATATTTGTTCCGTTTCTGCAGATACTGCCCATTTTGGAGGTGTTCACTGCATACAAATATCTCTAACAGGACCGAAATTTTGTTCATAATTTGTAACTCTGTGAATTTAGCCTGTAAATAAAAACTCAAGTGGGGTCTGTGTAGAACTTAAATGAAATCCAAAGAATTCAGTGTACCTTCTGTCAGGAAATGAGAACCATAACAGAAAAGTTATTTAACAGTTAATGATTTATGTAAGCTGAGCCATTGCCTCAGTGGATTTTTAGAGTTCATGTGGAATGTGGATTTGATGAGGGATTTTAGACATTCCTTATTTTATTTCATTCTATCAGTCTGGAACATATGCCATAAGGTAGCCCTTTCCATTCACTATGTCTTCAAGCAAGAATGTGCCCCTATTTTTTCTCTAAGAACCTTGATCTTTTCCATGAAAGCACCTTTTGTTACAGTTTTGTTTCCAGATGGTATTCTTCTTTCTTGTCATTGTAAACTAATTTCATGTCATCCATGCAAGAAAATATAGCAGAGTTAAATAAACCTACGTGGTTTATATACTAAAAAAAATCATAATAACCTTGTTCTCCGCAGTATGTTTCCCTAGCTTTGTTGATGCTGGCAAATTACTATTTTCTGCAATTCTGTTGCTTAATATTTTCAGAAGCATTAAGAAGCTGGTGTCCAGTAATTTATACATTATCTAACTGTACAAATGCTGTTTCTGCTAGAAAAAGTCCTAGTGAATTACTAAGCCTCCAGGAAGATGTAGACAGCATTGATTCTTGTACCTGCCGTTTTGTTTCTCTGGCTTCTACTCACTTTCAGAGGTTCTTTCTTTAAAGTATAGCCATGCAGAGGGTGGTGGAGCTGAACTGTACTGCAGATTCATTGATGACTTAGAATGAACCCTAAATGGGAAACAAAGGTGCAGTCAATGGCAGAAAGTTTAGATAATTTGACTGCCAAGACATTTGCTTTATCTTCTTTTTTTTCCTGTTTTCTGTCAATAAACTATGATTTTTTTGGTGTGTGAAAATATGGCAACTTACAAACTGAAAAAGGTAGAAAACAGTTCGCCCAAAATAGAAAATAGCCCCCAAAGAAAACTCAAAGGCAAATTATGAAAAGAAGAGGTAATTATTAAAACTTAGCCCTGTTTGTCCATATGGTAAGTAAGAGCAGCCATGGACTTTTCTGCTGTTAGAAGCTAACCAAGAAGTTTGCCATGAGTATCTGCAAAAAATTATATAGATGGCTTACAAAAATTGACAGGAAGAATCAATGGCCCACCTAAATTCTGTTCTTCTAGTTCTTGTCTGGAGAATTAAAAAGGTCTTTGTTGTCTCAGTCTTGGCCACCATAATAGTGTCACCCAAAACATTTGCCTTCTTTATCTTGAGGTTGAAATACTGTGCAGTACAAGTCTGAAACGTTTTGAAAGTTAATTTCATTCTCTGCGGTAACTCCACTAATAGCTGATTTATGATATGTGACTACTTCTAAATGAACTTTATATAATTAGGTTCTCAATTCTCAGTAATTTTGAGAATCCCTAGTTGATTATAGTTGCATGAGTCTAGATTTTTATGAAGCTAACATTAGGAATACAAATTGGATTAGTGATATTACAATGGTAAGCTTTTTCTCACAATGAAAATAACTGTGAGAAGAAGAACATATAATATGTTATTATTAAAAAGATACCCAATTATTGTAGGGAAAAATAAAGAAAAATTAAAGAAGACAAACCAGTAAAAGAAATCGTATGCCAGAAAGGTCTGAAATAATCAAGTAATTAGGTTCCAGATTTAAGATATGGTATTGGAGAAATACTTTGGTGAAGAATATATAATCAAGAATGTATTCTTAAAATAGGTAAAGGAAGAAAGGAAGAAGAGTTTATGATTCACTATAGAGTAAGATAAACTAAATAAAGAGGTTCAGAGCTGATATTTTTAAAGCATCTAGCAAAGAGAAATTGATGTTTTTGGTGTTATCCATACTTTCTGAGGTAGCAAGTAATTCTCTGATAAAATTTCTTCTCAGCTTCTTAGATTCAGACAAATATGATTTTATAAGTNTTTATAAGTTTTAGGGGGAGAAAATGATGTCCTGATCCTATAACTTATCCATGTTTATAAAAAAAAAAATAGAAAAAATAAAGGGAAAGAAAAAGAAATTTTCCCAACAATTCTGCTTATTGGTATTGTATTACATGATAAAGTGAGACTATTTCCCAAATCTAATTTTTAGAGTGACAAGGCAGATTCATGCCTGAGCAATTTTGTTCACTTTCAGAATAATCTGAATTGGTGCAATATTTACATTGAGATGAAATTTGAGTGAAACTCATCGTGACTGGTCAAATAACAAGTCAGAAAAGTGTTTCAGGAAAAGCAGATAGGATATACTGTATAATTTCTTACACAGTAGTGCTGGACTGACTACATCGCACCCAGTGGAGANAAAGAAATCGTATGCCAGAAAGGTCTGAAATAATCAAGTAATTAGGTTCCAGATTTAAGATATGGTATTGGAGAAATACTTTGGTGAAGAATATATAATCAAGAATGTATTCTTAGAATAGGTAAAGGAAGAAAGGAAGAAGAGTTTATGATTCACTATAGAGTAAGATAAACTAAATAAAGAGGTTCAGAGCTGATATTTTTAAAGCATCTAGCAAAGAGAAATTGATGTTTTTGGTGTTATCCATACTTTCTGAGGTAGCAAGTAATTCTCTGATAAAATTTCTTCTCAGCTTCTTAGATTCAGACAAATATGATTTTATAAGTTTTAGGGGGAGAAAATGATGTCCTGATCCTATAACTTATCCATGTTTATAAAAAAAAAAATAGAAAAAATAAAGGGAAAGAAAAAGAAATTTTCCCAACAATTCTGCTTATTGGTATTGTATTACATGATAAAGTGAGACTATTTCCCAAATCTAATTTTTAGAGTGACAAGGCAGATTCATGCCTGAGCAATTTTGTTCACTTTCAGAATAATCTGAATTGGTGCAATATTTACATTGAGATGAAATTTGAGTGAAACTCATCGTGACTGGTCAAATAACAAGTCAGAAAAGTGTTTCAGGAAAAGCAGATAGGATATACTGTATAATTTCTTACACAGTAGTGCTGGACTGACTACATCGCACCCAGTGGAGAAAAGGACACAGCTACAAGTATTCTTTCTTATATATGTGTGTGTGTATGTGTATATAAGTATATATCTATTTACACATACATATATTTATGTTTATAAATTCTTGTTCTAACATGTATCAGGAGGTATGCAGGAACCCGATAAAAAAATGAAAATATGCCAGGTCAAAGCCGGATCTGTGCAATAAGGTGCCTGGAAGGCAGGAACAAGAAGTGAAAAATGAGTTGAACAGTACAATGAATACATAGTGAAGGCATCCAGAATGATATAGTAAAGTCAAAGAATGAAAAAGAGGACTTCAGTCTGACCATTAGGAACATCAGCAAAGTTAATGTCAGAGGAAGATACAATGATTTACTAAAAATGAAGAACAAACCTCAGGGGCAGTAATAAAGAGGTGAAGTATTCCATGACTGCATGCAAAATTCTGGGAATAACTGGATTAATTTTCCGAATTATTAAAAAAAATGTATGTGAAATCTTCAACAGTCATTAATTTGCCCTTAAAAAATTCAACCTTTTCTCTTTTTGCTTCAAAATTAGGGCTTTACTATTAATTTGTTGTAGACTGTTATTTTAAGGGTTCATTATCAGCGTTAAAATAAAAATATATTCTCAAGTGAAGGATTATCATATCACTGGAAAACTGTTTAGGATACTTAATTGAAAAAGAAGAGGGTCTTTACAAGATATCCAGTAGACTTATCTTTTATTTCTGTGGGGGAGAGAGTATGAGATTACAGACTGTTGATTCATTTTTGAATTTCTTAATCTAGCAATCCTCTCTTAAGACCAAGTTTTTGTATTGGAAAAGGTGGCAGAGTTGGGGGTTTGTTTTTAAGTTTGTTCAGGCATGTACTATCAGTTAATTTCTAAACTTTTCTGCCAGGTTGGCAAATATTTTGTCCATCACTATTTCTGCCTTATTCGAAATTTATAACTTTGTTGACTAATAGATTAGATTTCCTTTCCAGAATAGATGGAGGGGGAATATGTCTTTGTAGTATAACAAACTGATAGGATAGAATAAATAAGATTTGTAAAAGGCTATGAAATTAAGCCCAAAGTTTAAAAAGGAAAAACAGACCACTTTCAAGCCCCAGGAAGTGCAAGACAACCCGACTGAGTCAAATATTGTCAGGGCCAATAACTACAGGACAACCCCACTAGACACTGGGGTCTGCTTAGATCCAGCTCACTGAAACTTCAAAGCTAAAATGTTTGAAGTAGTGCTACAGCTGCAATGGATGCCCACAGGTGCCTAAACAAATTGCAACAATTTCTGTGTTTCTATTTTGTATATACTATTAACTTGAAGTGAGAAATCTGACTTTTTAATATAAGTAAAATAGACACTATTTTCTGAAATTTTAACAAAATAAATCCCATTCTACTTAGAGAGCAACCCAAATTATTTTGAAGTGTCCTTTGAAAACCCTGGAGAGAGAAAAAAAAAATTCATCTTAGATGCATGGTCTAATGAGTGTTTAATTTATGTGAAGTTGATCAACAGCAAGAGAAGAAATTGTGAAAGGGAGGCAAACTGATTAGAGCACTTATATGGGATGCAGTACATCTGGATTCAACTGATGATAGAAGAAAAAACAAACAACCTTCTGACAAGTTTTTATTTTTAAAAAAAAACCACAAAAACAGCACAGGTGTTGACTTTTACCTATTTAAAATAAAGTCTATAAAAACCTAAAATATTAAAGAAGATTAGCAAGTAGGGGTGAATATTTTGATGATTAAAAAGCTGTCTGTCAGTTGGAACTAGATTAGACCAATGAGTTGTCTGATGAATGTGTAATGCTACACCATTGTAACACTTAGCGATGTTTTTGGTCTTTATGAATCTGGAAGTTTAGCAGCTTGACAGTTGGCATTGACACACTAAAATTTATTTTTAAACTTGGCATTGATATATTATAGCTTGTTTTTAGGTTTTTATCAGTAAGACATTTTAAAGTGGTAATTTTAAAGTCTTACTTCAAAAAGTCATTTAACTAACTCCTCATATTAACCATTTCCAAAATATCCAAAGCATATATCTATGAAAGTAGTAATTCATGATTATTTCATAGATGTGTTTTCTGTACTGAAGAATTTTATTAAACAAAGTGCAATTATCTACTTTTTCACAAATGAACTACAGAGAAATGCCACTTAATAAAAAAACTGAATAGATCATAGAATATCTCAAGTTGGAAGGGACCCATAAGGATCATCGAGTCCAACTCTCTGCTCCTTGCAGGACTGCCTAAAACTAAACCATAAGACTAAGAGTGTCATCCAGATGCTCCTTGAACTCTGACAGGCTTGCTGCCAAGACTGCTTCCCTGGGGAGCCTGTTCCAGTGACTGACAACCCTCTTAGTGAAGAACCTTTTCCTAATGTCTAATCTGAACTTCCCCTGATGCAGTTTCATTCCATTTCCTCATGTCATGTTGCTGGTCACCAGAGGGAGGAGATCAGCACCTCCCCCTCTGCTGCCCCCCTTGAGGAAGCTGTAGACTGTGATGAGGTCAACCCTCAGCCTTCTCTTCTCCAAGCTGAACAAACCAAGTGACCTCAGCTGCTTCTCGCAAGTCTTTCCCTCAACACCTTTCACCATCTTGGTTGCCCTCCTCTGGACACACTCTAATGGTTTAATGTCCTTGTTATATTGAGGCACCCAAAGCTGACCATGGTACTTGAGATGAGGCTGAACCAGTGTGGTGTTGAGTGGTACAATCACCTCCCTCGACCTAGGAGGCTAGCTATGTTGTGCTTGATGCACCCCAGGACACAGTTGGCACTTTTGACTGCCAGGGCACACTGTTGACTCATATTTAACTTGCCATTCACCCAAACCCTCAGATCTCTCTCTATGGGGCTGCTCTCCAACCTCAATAAATAAAGAACTGTTTCAGTGATATTTTTAATAAGGCATGGTAAATAATGTATGCCCATGGTTCATTCAGAACTCTCTAAAGCTGCAATTTTCTTTAACTATAAAACTTAAAAAATGTGACTCAAAATGAAAATATGTCATTTGATGACATTTGATTTATAAAATATCACTCAGGTTTTTAATTACATCTATTCTGTTGCTAGTAATAAAGAGGTAAGGCAATGACAACGAATGATATAACAAGAAAAAACTTTTCTTTATTACTATGAGTTTTGAACTTTAAGTCACAGCTATGTTTTTATCAGTTATGTTACAATAGTAATGTAGTAAAATGATCCTTCAAATGAGGACCTTTCAGTATAAATTAAAGTTAAATAGCTAATTCTGATCATTTAAATTCAGATTCTAAATTAATTTTGAAAAGTTAGATGAGGTTTAATTTTTTTTTTTTGTTATTATGCAATAAACATTTTTCACTTGCATAAACATTTTATTAGTTTTTGTATGAAAAAGGCATATAGAATACAGAACATTGTACTCTGGAAGGCAGTTGTGTGGGAAGGAGAGGACAGTCCAGTAAAAATGACTTGAATGTTCAAAGGATATCTAAACCAATTTAAATAAGGAAATTTTCTATGATACCGTTTCTGTTCTTACCCCATCCTTGGATATCTGCTTAGCAGGGCTTGCATCTTGTAGCAAGTTCTCATTTATGCAAAACACAGCTTACAAAATTGTCAGATTGTTATTTTTGGTGAAATACCTCTTTCTAGTTTGAAGAAAAATGTAAGATTTTTCATTGACTACTATGGTTCCTCAGTGATTCTTTTGATTTTAACAAACATTAACTTGATGGATATGTTTATCTGTTTTATCTAAGCTACACATCTATACAGTATATATGTTTTTGTCAAGTGGTGCCAGCCATATGTGCCTGTGTGTGTACTTTATATAAGATGCATATTCTCTAAATTCAGAGCACTTAATTCCTGACTATTGAGAGATCCAAATGTTTGTAGCTTTATACTTCAAGTAGTCATTTATGCTGATACAAACAGCACTTTGTGCAGTTGCTTACAACTTGAAAATAACCATAAGTGTTTGAAATTAATTACTTGCACATTTTAAAATGCAATTTGTTAATCAGTTAGAGTTTGAATTCATGAAGCCTGAGGCACTATCTGCTATAAAATTACTCCAAGCACAGTGATACATTAAGATTCCTGAGCACTGTTCTAGTTCTCTCAGAAGTATAACATAATGAAAGCCATGGCCAAGAAGGATGATCAGTTCAAGGAGACCAACTAGCTCTAGAGCCAGCTGGTGAAACACAGTGTTATGTCCAGACAGTTTATATCTCCTACCCTCTGAGCAGTATGGTCACATCCTGCCCTCCTGTGCTCATTCTTAGGCAATTTATTACAATTAAGTGTTCAACAGTCTGATTGCTTTAGCCTGGGTGCCACCTGTGATGAAGGAAGTCCCCAAACCACAGGCTCCTGGAATATGGGAAATATATCAGAGGAAAGATCATTCTGTGCAGCTGCTTTTGCTGTGGTCTTTCCCTAGCACATCCACATCTGTCGAAGGGAAAATACTGACTCTCCGGTCTGAGTTAGTTTCTGTGGTCTGCCCTGACTGATGTTCCCATTCCATTTCTAACTTGGTTCTTGCAAACCTCTTGGAAATGGTGTTATGAATAGATTAAAAAGCTGTGCAACCCTCTGGGCAGATATCTGTAGTAGCCTGAGTTCCTTTGGCTTTCATTGGTAATGCACAGCATATAAATTTAGATTTTTGCATGTGATTGCCAGAAATAATCAACTACATAAGACTTGCTTGTCAGCTCTAAAATTCAGAGTTTTAGAGCTCAAAGCTTATTCAAGAACTCTGCAGCAGAAACACTGACTAGCGTTGTAATTACCACTAGCATGTTACTTAAAGTCAGTATAAATGCAGTGGGAGATGGTGTCACTGAGAACATTGTCATAACAAAATTTAACAACAAGCGGCTAGTACCAAAGAGTTAATGGCTGATTTAGGATTTTGCACATCTTGCTGGTTACCCTGGATGGGAAAGGCCTATGTGCTTTCAAGAATACAGGTAGAACCTGTATGCATTATTAGCTGGAACTTATACTCTTACATCTTGATTCTTTAACAAAAAAAATCCCACACTGTTATGACAAAATGTGAACAAGTAGAAAGCCCGAAAAAAAGAGAGGGTGGAAATCATCAGGTTTTGGGTTTTGATGATTCATTGAAACTCTGATACTGATGATGACCGCAGTGGAAATCAACAACTCAGTTTCTGTACTGAAATATTGGCACAGGATGTATCAAGTTAATTTGTTTTTCTTTGCTGGGTTAGATGATGATCTGAAATGAAGTGCTTGAAAGCTTTACAGTTTAAAAATAAAAGGAAAAAAAGGGTCATTCTAGATATTATTGGATATTGACTCTCCTTTCTAATTTATTATAGATTTGCAATAGTTTTTAAATTATTGTAACCTTTGCATGTATTTCACACCAGGAACTTTGACTCTGATCCTTGGCTTTATCCGTGAGTTCTTTAATTTTCCTGTCCTTTCCCCTTTCATCCCTCAGAGGCACAATGGTCCTTTCAATATGCACTGTATAAAAAGCCAGGAATTGAGGGAGGAACCACAGAAATGGCCCGATTTCACCAACAAAAAGAAATCTTTCAGGAGTGTAGACCTATTGTACCACTAAATCTCCTTCATTTAAAAAAGGAAAACACATAAATATCAGGGTCCAGAAAGTAAGATATGGAATTTATCGAAAAGAATTGCCCTCCTCTGAGAAATTTGTGTGCCAAGAAGTCATGAAACTCATTAAGGTTTTGCTAGCCAAGGTTATGTTACATTTCTTTATGACAAAATTTACTTTGTGTGTAGAAGAGTAAAGATAACTACCTGTTCAAATCTCTTCAGCAGATTTCTCTCCTCTTTTTAGTCAAATTAATGGTCCATGAAATACTTAATTGTTAAAGAAGCGATTTTGTTTCTGCCTTTCTCCCAATTCTGCCTTTTATTTCAGTCCCTTATTAGCTATTTATCTTCTTTTAATAGTCTTTTTTTAACGTCCCGTCACAGTATTCCTCTTCCTTTGATTCAAATGAATCCTTCTTCCTTCAAATCTTCCTTTAAAACTCACTTTCACTGACAGGCTTTCAAGTGTGATTGAGAAGAGCAGCTCTGCTCCTACCCCTCTCTTTTGTCCTAATTAGGTATTCAGTTATTATCCTGATTAGACTGTAAGTTCCTTGTGTCATGCACCTTGCCAAGCTCTTTGTTTTTAAATCTCTACATACACTTACAGTATGCAAATGATACCTAGTGATAATAACAGTAAGTAAAGATGACAAAACAGATAAAACCAAAATGCATCTCTTCTGATCATTCACCTATGCAGACATATTTTTAATTACTATTGCTGTAGCTTTCATAGCCACATTATAACACACCAAAAGCCACTTGATGAATTTTTAATTTTTTATTCCAATGAAATGTATGGATGACATGTTGGTTTTTTGGTTTTAATTATATGTTTTCATACCGAACACTAATAATAATCAGCTTATCATTAAAGCTTTCAATGAAGCCTTATGGGGCAAGGAAGAGTACAAGTTTGCCTAATCCTTTGGCAACATATTAAACAACATTCCAGGCTTAGCAGGAAATTCCTATGCTCTGTATTTTTTGAAATTTCCTCAATAACCTTTAAAAATATATGTTATTAACTGATGATGTGTGAACCTTGGAAGGTCCATCTGGCAACAAAACTATCTGAATTTATTTGCCATCTGTAAACATCCTGATCCAGAACAAAAAACTCGAGAATGTTTAGTATGATTTTATTAATGCTTCCTAGTTTAGGACAGCATTTAAATATATAAGAATATTTTTCTGCAGTTTTTTTATAGTTATAAGAAATGAGAGAGATCTTTAGAAAAAAATATTTTAAAATTTATATCACAGAGATACTAACTGTATTTCTATGATTCTCTGCCCAGTTCTTTCTTAGGCTTCTTCTGTGGACACTTTCACAGAGCCAAAGTACAGGTTCTCCAAATAAGCTTGTACTAGGTGTCTCTGCTAACCTTATCCTTGTTCAGCCTGGCACTAAAGTGTCACCAACAAGGAAAAAAGTCAAGAAATGCAAACCAAAGACCTCTGCAGCTTAAAGGCCAGAAAATGTTCTGCTCCTTTCACCTGGATAGTATTTTGTTGATCTGTGTGAATGTATTTGTGGGTATTCTACAGGTGGAAGGGAAGAGCTGGGTTTGCTATGGCAGAAGCAAGGATGATGCTTCACTTTTTTAAAGTGCAGCTCCACTAGTAATTGATATTCTGTTCATCAGCTGAAGGAGCTTGTGGAGGGACATTACGTGGGACAAGCGGAACTATTTCAAGTCCTCACTTCCCTTCCGAGTATGAAAATAATGCTGATTGCACCTGGACCATATTGGCTGAACCAGGAGATACCATTGCTTTGGTCTTTACTGACTTTCAGTTGGAGGAAGGATATGACTTCTTAGAGATCAGTGGAACAGAAGCACCATCAATATGGTAAGTCAGAGATCTTGTAAAGATCTCAGTTTCTGTTTTGCTTTTTTAGTGAGTATTTTGAAAATATATTAAAGGATATTTGTGATATTTAAGATATTTT
>WEKW01000509.1:1834-12017 GCA_013389905.1 Sula dactylatra
AAAGACAACTTTCAAGCTTCTAGACTTGGAAGCCTACACTCAAAGCTACCTTCTTAGCTAGACATTTGGTTGTATCTAAGACGACACTTCATTAAGCATTAGAAGTCTAATGAATGTGTTTAAAAACACGCTGCAAGATCAAACTCCCCTTCTGTGTAGACTGCTATAGCATTTACAACAGTGTTGACAAAGGCCAGAGATATCAAGCTAAAAATGAAAAAATCTTGGGCATTAAATTATTTGTGACAAACACTTGAACCTGAAGGGGGTCTTTAAGTGCCTTTAATTAGAAGCAACTTCACTAACTAAACTGGAAGACATTAAAATACAAGTAAAGCCATTGAGATAGATATTTATTGGCAAACCAGACATTCAAAAAGCTTTTCTATTGGATGTATGTTTTGTATTAAGATTTATTTCTGGGCTTCATGTTAACAGCACATAGTACAGGCTTCTGCTCTATTCTTGCTGTTTTAACAGTTACTGAGGGTTCTGACAAAATTACAATCAATAAGTAATATCAAAACACTGCACTGAATTTTGTCCTTCATGTACTACTTATGCATTAAATTTGTTCCAGTCACAAAAGGAATCAGGCACGCTTCTACATACAGTCCCCAATTCTAAAGCAGTTTTCCTACAACAAATCACCTGGTTATGCTGATAGTTGCTCTTCTTCCCTGCAGATGTTTAAGTTAGAGCTTTCTGTTTTTCCAAAAGGAAAATCCACTTTTAGTTATACACCATTCCTGCAGTCAGGCGATGATGTTGCCATTGTTTTAAAATCCCACCTAAGTGAGTTGACTCAAATAAGCATCCTTTGTTAATCTTCCCAAAGTAACTGCTTAACATGATTTTTATTTTGCAGAGAAGACACATCTGCATGGAAAGTGATATTGACAGGCTCTGATGATTGAAACCATCTTGCAATAAAAAGGGTGGCACCAGTGAAAACTCGTTTTGCACTAAAAAAATCTTAATCAGCTAAAAACTCTACAGTGGAAATCAAATCATTGAATTTCTGTGGCCATTCACTTCTTAGCTTATCTGAAGAAACTACTTCAGACCAATTAGTGTCAGTTATTGTGGTTTTGGCATTTATCCATTAGCAACTGGACATAATCCAGGCTCGTTTTGTATAGGTTAACAAGTATGAGTTGGCAGCGATATTGGCCACTACCACCTGGATAACACTTAAAATGGCAATCAAGCAAGTCTAGTTCCTCACAGCCATGTTTGAAGTGCACTAAAACTATTTGGTGAGCTTTTACTGATTAGTTTTATCACACATAAATTTGACTTTATTAGAATCTCTGAAGTTCTTCAGAGCATTTGCTCAACTGATCTGACAGACACCTACATTTTAAAGATGTACAGAATCAAAGAACAACTAATGATATTTGAAAATAATGGTTAACTGCTGTATTTAACCAGGGAACAAAAAACTTACATGCTGCTAAAGCTGCAAGCAGAATAGAATCATAAAGGAATCTGACCTAAAACCAGAAGACCTTTAAGAAACTATTTAAGTAGTGCATAATCAAATTGCAGGTGAGCTTGGAGCTTCTACTTCTCCTGATTTTACACAATTTTAAGAGGCAGCTTCTACTTGATAGAGTCAAATAGTTGAAAAACTAGCAAGAAGTAACGCAACATTTGAATGGTACTTAATGATTTACAAGATTTCTGAAGTAAACACAAGATTACTGCTAAAACAGCAAGATCTAGAGAGCCCATTAAAGAAAAACGCACCTGGGAACAGAGAGAGAAGAGTGAATCATACTAAAAAAACTCCAGCTCCATACTTGAACCAAACTATTACAAACCTCAAACAAGGACACAGTAATTCATGTGCACCAGCCTACAATCAATGCTTCACAATACACATATAAGAACCTGGCTGGGTACAGAACAAATATATGAAAAATAACTGATGGTGGTACTTTATACCTGACAGAAGTGTTTCATTTTGTCCAACACTTTGTTTACTTCTGGAACAACATCCTTCCCATCTACAAGTATTGGCACATTGGAACGATTTCTCAGAGCAATATGAAGCACAGCTCGGTTCTGAAACAAGAAGGGAAAAAATTGATGAAGCCATTTTCAAATTATACCGAGGGGCCTCAAGTGTCTCATCCAGAAGGTAGTACAATCTTCAAGACTTAAAAATCCTTTAGAATAACTGGAATTAGTAGAGCAGTAGTTTGCGTGTGTATGTGTATATACACCCACCCATCACCAGCTATCTAAATCATCCTCTCACTTCACAGAATCAGGGCAGACGGCTTAAAAAAGCATATAATATGCAAAGTAAACAAATAGCTTATTCCTTTACTTTGAAAAGAAAGCTCAAAATCCCTTGAAAAGCATTTAATTGAGGTTCAGAATTCAGCAATATTCAATACTCAGTGATCTGAATTACTTTGGCACGCTTCCGGTATACAAGGATGAAGTTGTTTCCTATTAATGACAATAGTGAAAATCAATTATAACAAGCAGCCAAAAGTTATTTTCTCTGGCATTTTCTCAGTTATCCCCAGTAGCCCATTTCATACAGGAAGAGATGAATATGTATTTAAGCATTTGACAAAAAAGGAGTACAATAGCCACATTATTGTACCCACTGCCTACAAGTAAATGTTCCCTGAATACGTGCACACCAGATATGTAACAGCTTTAATCTAGAACGAAGGACTTAGTCAACACTAATGAACAAATTAAAAAATTAGTCTGCTCTACCTCCTTGTTCCTCACTACAATGAGAGGCATTGTGAGACAAAGACAGAGACAATAAGAAGTGCCAAGTTATGATTTAAATACCAAATGCTAATTCAAAAATCATCGAGTTTGTGGTTACTGACTTGGAATACGAAAAAGCTCTTTCAGTTGCTAATTATCAAAGCATACCCACTTAAATTTGGGGTGAACAGAGGCAATTTTTTTTTTTTTTTTTTTTTTTTTTTTTGCAACACTCAGCCATAGAATGGTATTGTTTGGTAAATACTGCTCACTATCAGGCTTGAAGGAAGCTTTGTCTTGATCAAAAGAAGTAGTCATATCTGACCTGATGTCTACTGTTAAACAGAAGTATTTTCTAAATATCAGGTGGGCTACGAAGACTGCCCCCATAACGAATGGTCAGATATGAGTCACCTCGTAATGCACTGCCTTTGTGCCATATCAAGCTGCAAGTTTTAACTCATCTGGGACAAACACCTGGCAATGACACACTTGGGTGCACTATGAAGAACTCCCACATAAGCACACACCATGCGGCCAATGCCTGCAGCACCAAATACAGAGAAGGCTTAAGTATTTAAGACAAATAGCTAAAAAATGTTCTAAATCTGAACAAGAGCAGTGGACAAGTCAGTTCTTGTCATTAAGCAGCTCCCTTCTGTCTTATTGCTTTAGGTTTATTCAGTCATGCTGCTTGACAGCATGCTGTTTCTAAGGTCTCATGACCATTTCACATTGTCCACATGCTCACATTCCAGAGCCAACCCAACTTGATTTGATATTCTATACAAACAGAAAAAAATTAAACAAAATCTAATTCCAAGTCAGCTTCTGACTGTGAATGAGAAACAGCCTGATAATGAAAAAGATGTTTCTAGACTTATCGTGCAGGTAATTGAAACGTAAAGTTGCCATATCGAGACAGTAGCAAAATAGAGAGCTAGCAGCAGAAGCCAAACGCACAGTTTAATATTGTGTTTAAGTGGTTTCTGTGAAAATTGCATCCTTCTGAGAAGACGTCAACTGCTATGTTTGCTCTCGTGGAGACAATGAAGACTAACCCCCATAATACACAGTCAGAGATGGGCTAACCCTGTAATAATTTGTGTTACATGAGGCTAGTGAGGGGCAATATCTGCAAAAACAATCCTCCAGGTAGATTTAAGACTTATCACCCTCTTTTCCCCGCTTCCTTTTTTCACTACCTAGAATTACATCTGTGAATTGAAGGCATTAACACAGAAGGAAAAGGAACCATTTCTGTTTCTGTCTGTGCACTTGTACAAACATGTACAATGTTTGTACAATGTGAATGTACAAATGTGAATGTACAAACATTCACAAACAACACAATGTCCAACTACTGCGTTATTTTAAGCAAACAGCTTGTGCAACGGCCAAATCAGTCAATAACCAAGTCAAAGGAAATACTGATTTCTGTGCATTTACCTCAGACATACTCAATAGCTTTTAATATTAAAGGCAGACTAATAAATCACACTATGCTGCCGAGTTTCCAGTTTTCATCCTATTTTTAATGTCAGAAAAAAGGTACAGTAGGTTTTCTGTATATCTTAGTGAAGATTTAACCATAGTTACAACCTACAGATCTACAAAGAGTGGAAGATGCTTATCCTCTTAATGAAACAGGCGGCTAATTTCTCAATATTGTTTATAGTCTCTACTATCAAACATACCCAAAGAAAAGTCACATCAACAACCAAAGCAGAAAGTCTTACACAATCCTCACTAAAACTTCATAGGCAGTCTATTAAGCTTTATGAACACTGACGTTTGGCAAAAGCACTTAAGGGGTACCTGGAATGTAATACTCTGCTCCATAAAAAAGAGGGAAGAGAAGAACCAAAAATCTCTAAAAAAATTAAGATGTGTGTTGAAGAAAAGATTGAATAGCTTTATTCACACACATTTTCTTCTGTCTTTTTGTCAGAGCTGTAAAAATTTCTCATATCAGTAGTGCAGCAAACATTACAACCTTTTAACATTTCAGAGTAGCAATTAGAGTAGAATAAGTTTTTTCAATACTTCTCTTACACAGATGCATGAACATCCATAATATATAGGCACAATTGAAGGGAAAGAACCATGGACAGAAATAGCCTTACCTCAGTGAAGTTGATCTTCTCTCCACTGAACATGCGCTCTCTGGCACTTTCCACACCTCTTGACTTTGCCTGAGAAATGTAAAAATAGATTCCTCTTAAAAATAGTAGGAAGTCAACATGCATTACAAAGGTCCAGCTACATTACAGTGTGAACATTTACCACGTAAGACAGTGAAATTATGATACTAGATTAAAACACCCACTAGATTCTAGCTTAAAAATTGATTCTCCTGTTTTAAAGCAAGTATTTTTATGCAGGCTGTTTATTTCCTTAAGAGGTTACACAGTAACGTGCTGAATGACCAAGATAAAATGAATCCATCTTAATTACTCAGTTCATTTTGCCATAGTGCTACAGGATTCATTAATGATTCTTTGTAGCGGCTTAGATTTTTTTTTTTTTTGTAAACTGAAGAGTAGCAAAAGTAATTTTGCTATGGCTATTTTTGCTAGTTCTNGCAGTAGTTGAGGAAGGGTTGTAAATACGGATACCATGCTAAATTGCCGTTAATGACACAAACTTCTTTCTTAAAATACATCCAACTGCAAATGAATCTCAAAACTAAGACTGCATGACATATGAAGTATTGTTTCAGTTGCAGGTATAGAAGACACCACCTTCTCTTACACCTTTATATGAATCTCTTATTTTACTGCAGACCTCAACAACAGTGCCATATGCCAGCTGGTCTGTTACACAGACAAAAGTCTCTTCAGTGAGCACAAGAAACAGATCTCCACATTGAAAAGTGGCCTTGCACCCTGGGGCTAAAGGACAATGCAAGACTTTGAACAGTGCCAAGATTTGTAAAAAGATGCCTTTTAACTTTGATGGTCTCAAATTCAGAGCTAAATTTATATAAGCAATGCTAGAATAACCAGTTGCAGGTAAAAGTTAACTTTCTTTAAACAAATTTCGCTTTATTAATTCAACATTTTAAAGAGTCACCAGTTCCATCAGCATTTTCATCACTTCTTCTGTAACAAGGTTCTTCGAATAATCCAGTAAAATATCCCCATGATCAGAATTCAGAGTGAAGCTGTCAAAACAAACAGGTTGTTTAAGTGCACATTCCTGAAGACTGACTGTTTTAAGCAAGACAACGATAACTCCTCTACAAATCACAAAATAATTGGAATCTGAATTATATTCAGTTAGCAAAGATGACCTGAGGGACCGATTTGCCCAACCAGTTTCATAAAATGACTTACTAGTGTGTTGTTTTAATTGAAGACCATGGTTTTCAACAAGCTAAATTGTAGTGTCCACTTTGTGCTTGTGAAAGTCCAAACACAATGAAGTATATTTAACGCACAGTTGGACAATCACATTCTGTTTTCACTGAGCCACTAGTATTCTCTAGCAATAATTAGCTTTTCCCTAATATATCATAGGTAAAAAGCTTACCACATTCTTTTGCTGCTAAAAAAATTAAACTGCCTCCTACAGGTCCTTTCAACAAATACAGTCATTCTTTTATATGGGGACTTGAACAAGCCTGATTTAAAAATCTATACAACTTCACGCACAGAAACATTCTGTTAACTACTATGCAGAATTAAACCCCATTTGTGCATGGTGTAGTCTCACTGTCCTCATTGACTTGTTGGAAGTCTCCAAATTATTTAACTAATCCTCACCTGAAAGCTATAGCCTAACACTTCACTAGTAATTCACTAGGCCCTCTATAAAAGCACAGAAGGCCTTTTAGACCTTTCTCTCACTTTTGCTCCACATGCACAAGCCACAGCAAATCACACGCATCTGAATTCTCAGCGTTTCTGTGTTGTTCATTATCTCCCCTGCTTTTTCTTTCCCGATACTTGAACACAGAAATATGTACTGTTATTTTAGTGACCACATGTGCCAGAGACTTCACAGGGACAAACCGTGGCATACCTGCTATTCCAAACAGATATGACAGAGCAGGCAAGATTCTGGAGCTAAACTTGCAATAACAGTAATAATCAGCAAGGCCTAGACATTTGGGTGGTTTCATTACCTTGAGGAAAAACACAGTAACATGTCCTTTTTCTGGTCTTAAAATACAAGAGACACTAAATAAGGAAAGGAAGGTGTCTTCAAGCACAGTCTTAGAACAGTGTTTCTTTTATAGGCAAGAACACGAGGCAAGTAAGGAAAAAACTATCAATATTGTTAATCACCCTTCTCTTCAGTGGGCTGCAAATAGTAATCCTGAAACCCTGACCACCCAGCACATGGATACCTGGAATATGGCTAGCTAAGGGAAGGACTGTTGCCTCTCACCTGCAAACTTGCTATTTTTCGATACAGCACAGGAGAAAAATAAGAACAAATCCTACAAGTCTTTCTGTTTGGGATTTGATTTATTTACAGACAGGTCTCAGATTTGAACACATTTTCACTAGTGATATAGCAAGACCATTAGTATACTAACACCTCTTCACTGTAGAGAAGTAGAACTCAAAATTCTTATCTACAGTTTAATATAGATAGTCTTTCCCAGTGTTCTACTCCATGAGCATAAAATCCTTACCATCTTTTCTTTATGTTTACCTAGCATATGTCTTACTTCTACAATTCACTGTTATTTTACTTATATGAATAAAAAAAAAAAATCATTCTCACTAGACCTACAGGACAAAGTATCCCGTGAAATTCTAGCTGGATTCAAATCACTACTCATTTGAAGACACTGCAGAAAGATGGCAGCCCAAGATATTTCATGCAAAAAAAAAAAAGCAAGAAATGGCTACCAGATCTAACTTCCCCCACACAAGGTGGAAGACACAGCATGCAATGTAATCTCATCTTAAACCCTTAAACCAAGAGATCCACCCTTTATTTCAACAGAAGCCCAAACCCCTGCAGCTCAGTTGCATTCGGCTACACTACCCATTCTGCAATGCAGCAGCTAACAGTCGCGCTACCCAGGTGGAACAAGAGCCTTGTCACGTAAGCCACATCCACATTTAAGTGATGCAGCCCTTAATCGGAAGGTCAACTGCATCATCTCAGAACAATTTTCTCTCTCATCTAAGCACAAACTAAAGAAGCTGTATGCAACCCCTAAATGTGTTATTACACACGGATTCCCTGATGGCATGTTTTCATTTACATTGGAGGCTCTTTCTGATTCTTCATAATGGACAAGCCAACTAGCAAGAGTGTAACACCAGTGCTTTATATTTTGCACTAGCTATTTGCATCAGGAGTATCTTAATCAGCGCCCAGGTATCTATTATCTGCTGAGTTTTATGATGGCTGCATCGTATCAGTTCTAACCCCTTCAAAACTAGTAGAGTTTTTCTAGTGAGCAACCCAGTGTTCCTACTAGACCTTACATTGGATGGCAAAGATAGCCAAAGATGTACCCTACAGGTTTGACTACATTCCCTATTAGGAAGGCAGGATAAACAAATTCTGAGGAGGAAAAAACTACAAAAAGGAAGAAAGTTTCTCCTATCTATGTTCTGCAGGACACAATAGGCGAGTGTAAGGTTCTTACCGTAACATTAAATAGATACTTGTGCTTAGAGATAAAATATTCATATTATAAATTATTCACACCAGTCTGAAATTACTCCAGAACCAGCGTCAGGAAGCACTTCTACATGGGTATAAGTTTCTCTTTTCCTTTAAAGGAAGAGAGATAGTCAATGATTTTTATGATAATGCCTAGCAGAACTGAAATGTATTCAAAAAGATTAATTTCATATGAGCAGAGAGGTGCTAACTACAGAGAGGACCTTGTGGCCAAACCTGCAGACTGCTTAGTCTTTCAACAGATGTTGAAACCACCATTCTGCTGATCTGGCTCATAAAACAGCAATCAATGCGAAGTATACCAGCAGATCTGTCAAATTAACCCAGGCTGTCAGTTCTGCAATTGTATTTTGCTATGAGAACGCTCTCCTGGTAGTCTAGAAAGGATTAAGATAGATTAAGTAAACTTAAAACACCTCAACTCTTTCCTATCCTTATGGGCAGCATGAAAGGACATTAAGTTGGGCAGGTATTTGAAACAGATAACCTTGGTAAAGAACATTTCACAAGAAAAGTCTGATTAACACATTCCAGGAGACACACTGACTACTTTCAGCATGGAGAAAACGTGTTAGAGATGAGTATGTGTGCCCGAAGCAACAGCTGTCAAATATCTTCTCCTTGGTTAACGGTACACAACGACACTGTAACACTCAAAAAAAAGTCTAAGTCTATTACACATTCACAAGACTAATTAAATACAGACTATTTGAGATTGAGAGAGTACATTTTACGGTTAAAGTAGCTTGGATTAATATTAAAGCGACAGCCAATGCGATTAATACGCAGTGCCATCCCCAATAAGAGTACTTGCTTAAGCCATTCAGGAAGGAACCTTAAAGAAACCTCTTGATTGTACCTTTTGTTTTATTTAGCTAGTTTGCTTCAGCTTTCCTTTGTTCCAAGTACGTTATCAAATTCGGTCTCTTGGGATATACTGGAGATAAGGGAAACTTGCAACCAGAACTAGCTCTATTAGAGAAGAGCTAGTAGGTTTGTACAAGAACCTACTAATACAGGTTCTTTAACAGTATAAAAAGTCCTGTGAAAAGAGCCAGATGAAGTCAATACTCCAAAAATTTAGCATCCCTTTTCCATCAATACAAATGACATTTTAACTCTTGTATAGTGGTATGCAGGACTTAACATGTGATGTTTAATTACAATTTAAGTAGTATCTAATGAGCTCGAAAGGAAAGAAGAGTCATTTTACCTCAGATGCTAACAAAAAAGCTCGATACGTGCAACAAGTCTTATCTCCACCCTCGAGAACAGAAGCTCACTATATCTATACTACCCAGGCTCGCTTTAAAACCCAAGTCAGGGATGCATCTACGTAGTATTAGGCTTTTCAGATTGCTGGTATAGTCCAACAATGTCCCCGCACACACGACTTCTGAGCACAGTCTCCAGCGCACAGAAGACATCAGCCCCACTTTACAGGATGAAACCACCGAACGTTACCGTACTGCTCCCACTTCTTACTTCCTCCTCTAGCAAAAATATGTTGCAATGCATTTTCTGTAAGCGGATGGCACGAGGCGAGGGAGGGCTGTACGTGCTGAACATGCCCGCGCCTCGGGGCAGGGGTGGGCAGCGCCGTACCGCAGCCAGGTAGGGGCACAGGATGGACGGCTCCTCGTGGACTTATCACGCAGCTTATCGTGACTAAGCACGCGGGTGCGAGAGGCTGAGAAGGCAGCGCAGCACCCACAATGCCGCTGCGCGAGCCGCAGCCCTGCGCTGTGCTTCCCGGCACGTACCCTGCTGCAAGGCTGCGTCAAGG
>WEKW01000509.1:12796-33841 GCA_013389905.1 Sula dactylatra
GCCCCCGCGGAGGGGTCGGCGGCGCTCGGGGCCGCGCGGCGCTCCCCGCTTGTAAATCCTGGCTTGAGGGAGGAGCGGTTTCCCCGTTCGTCCGGCGGACACCGCCTCGCCGCCGCCCTGCTCGCCCACCCGCCCAAGCTGTCCTCCGTGGCAGAAGAAAGACTGCCCCAGCGGGCAGCCGCCGCGGTGGTGTGTGGGCCGCCGCTCGCGTAGGTGCGTAGGGAGTTGTCCAGGTTAAAAATAATGTCCCTTCTCGGGGTTATTTCTGTCCTGGGTCGGCCCCACGGCCTGGTCCTGCGTGGCGCAGCCCGGCTGAGGGGGACGAAGGGCTGCGGGAGCTGGCGAGGGAAGCACCGCTCGCCCTGTGGTCGCAGCACCAGGCCTCGGCGTAGGGATGCGGCTCTGGACCCCAGCCTGGCATCAGTGCCGCCCCAAAACCTGCGCTAGGCACCTAAACCCCCCGAGGGGTGTCCGCCCTTGTTGCCAGCATCATCTACCCGCGGCTTCGGATGGCCCGTGCACGACACAACACCAACGCAGCTGCTCTGTTTTGCGCTCTGAAAACCCTGGCCTCCCCCCGGCCATTACATAAGGAGCTTACACGCCTGAGCTGCGGTGCTGGGGCCGGATGCCTGCGCTGCCAGGCCCGCGCCCGGCGGTGGCATGCTCCATGTGAAGGCAGGCCAGGGCTGGCAGGCGAGCAGCTGTGCTGTTCTCCAGGGGGAAAAATGGCTGTTGTAGGCATAAAGCAGAATGTTGTTTAAACATGGGCATGTAAAGGAGTATGTCAAATTCCAGAGATCGCACTCTGCGGCTTAGATGAATAAATCCCAGTGAAGTCATATTTTAAGCACCTAAGCCCCTTTATGGATCTGGGCCTAAATCAGAGTCAGAGCATGAACTTGATTCAGATCATTAAAATCCCAGCCCAAGTCTTAAGCAGCAGAATCAGCATCTTCTCCTTGCTGCGAAACACAAAACGTTCTTAATTGATCCATCATTATATTAGCAAATGTGTACCTCCAGTACAGTGACAATAGACTGTCTAAAAAAGGTCCTTCCTTACCTCACATGTGCTTGTTTCTAAGGTTTGCTTTTTCAGACTTAAAATAACTGTTTAGTAGACCAAAGCCTTTTTCTTCAGCAAAATAAATCTTAATCACTTCATACGTTTTCACTGTTTTTTACATTTTGGAGGCCATTGTCATCCCCACCAATCATAGGTTTGGGCAATTTCTCCAAGGCGGAGCTGCTTCTCTTATGCTGCCTCAGTCTACCTGACCATCCACCAGTGTGTGCGGTTTTCTGCATACCTTCATGTAAGGAAGGAAATCTAAACAACAAGTAACAATTGGACTATGGACTTGATTCCACAAAGAAGAACACAAGTGCCCAATAAGTCTTTAAGAAGCCACTTAGGCCATCATGCACGCTGCCATGTAAACTTTACACATTTTCCTTCCTTTTCAAGGCCTTTAGGATAAAACCCTCAATAATCCTAGACTCCTGTTCATAGTCATGCTGTAACACAGGATGTAAAGTCATTTGGCTTAATAAATATCTCCTATTAGTCATAAGGAGAGAACAAACACCCTGTTTAAAATGTTAACCTTACTGATAGCATTTGACAGTCAGCCACGAAATGCTTCCGACTCATCTGTCTGATTTTTCTGAAATCAGGGCAAGTGGGATTTCATTCAAGTAGTCTCACCACATCCCTGCCAAATCCAGGGATCCCTCACATACATTTTTCCTGAGTTTCTCTCCTGCTATCAGCAATAGTCACTGTTCTCAGAGCATCTTTCTACTGATTAGCTTCAAGCTGAAGGTCTGCCATGTATGCAAATTTACATTCACTTGTCTCGCAGGTCCTCCCAGCTAACCTGTTGTTTTCTTAAATGGTGATGATGTCTCAGTTTTGCTTTTATTATTTCAAAATTGGCAATTTCCCTGTCCTGCCTTTCACTGTAAAACTTGGCGGTATCTGAGGTGTTACTCTCTTCACATTTAAGATTTCACTGCCTCTTGTTATATGACCTGCTAAAATGCCTTTCGACAATTCCTTTCTTAAATCTTCATTCATCACTATAGTCCTCTTTTCTGGCCACCTCAGTTCCTTTCCAAACTACTGAACCACAGTATAGCTCTGTAGCTTCTTACTGCTCTGATAATGCAGCAATTGTGAATCTTGTAATTGTTCTTTTCCTTCTCATATGAAATTTCAATCCCATGTCCTTATGCAGCACACCTGCCCAACTGTTCCTCAACCCAAGCTTCAACACGTCTCTCTTCAGTATTGTATCCCCTTCCCTGTCTGTTTTTATCATAGTCCTTGCACTATTTGAATTGTGTCCAAATTCTCCAGATCTTAAACCTCGAAGGTCTTCAAGTTTATCTGACCCAACCCCGAAGTCAGCAAGATTTTGTTGGCTTCACATCCCAAATCCACAAGCATTCTTCTCATACTTAACTGTATCTGTGCAAGAATGTATAGGCTCAGCTAACCCATAAGGTAAGCAATAATGTATTAATTATAGTTCACAGTACGGTCAAACCTGTAACATCACTGCCTTGCTACCAATTCTGCTTTCTAAAATGCTGATTTTGTTACCCATAACTAATGTGCTTGCTGCTCACATAATGTAAATTCCATTTACTTTATTTTGTAACACTTTATTCTGAGATTTTGAGATGTTCTCTCTCATCTCATTAACCTTAAAGTTAATAAATTATCTGCCATGCACATTTTCTTTTCTTAGACCTCCTCCTTTGGTGCCAGCAATTTCTTACTTCCTCTCTTCTTTCCTTAGGATACAGGGTATACACACCTCAGAGAGTTCTAGAGTTCAAACTATTCCTGCAGCAGACTATGTGAATTTTATGACATATGAGAAAGATATCCTAATTCTAATCTTTAAAGACCACAGGATAAAGTCTATAGCTGTTCCAGGAGTTGCTTGTCTCTCCATAAGCTGTGCAACAGCTGAGCACTACAGAGACAGTAAGGCCTTGTCTACATTGAGAAGACCAATTGATTTCATTGTAGAGGGTAGAAGGAGGATTTGGACCTGGGAGGTTCAGCAGTTGAGACAGCTGTTTCTTTGACAGCTGATAGCTGTCATACCAATTTCCCTCAAGATTAATTTTAAGGCAGCTCTAATGCAGATGGAAGCGATAATGCAGTCAAGGCAAAACCTTAAACTAATGGAAGACGGATAGTGTGAACATAGTGGTGCTTCAGCTCTTGCAAAATAACTGGCTGAAACACATTGCCATTCCAAAAAGGCCAAAGGCTATCATAGCGACAGATGACACCCTTTGGGGCTCAGAAAGGGCATAATAAAGGATATTCTGTAACTGATGGAGATCAATTTTGTGGTGGATTTACCATTTTACAAATGCCAGCCTCTATTAACAACAGCTGCACAATCACCTACTCATAAAAAAAGACAAGTGAAAATTCCATTTTGGAAGACAGCTGCATAGAAATTAATATTTCCAAATGAATGTGGAGAGCCTAAATGCTACTGCCTCAGGCACGTTTGCCAGAAAGGTTAAGTGGCACGTTTAATAGATAATCTCTATGATTAATTTATCAGAAAGAAGCAAGTGGCTAATTTCCCCTAATTGAAATTTTCTGGCATGATAAAAAGTTTTCATATATAATTCCACTTCCATTTAAATCCATTGTACTAACTTATTTTATTATATGAAAGCAAACAAAACTACGGTCTTGAATCCTGTTTTCATTTTGCACTAATGAAACAAAATACTTGAGTGGCCACAGAGAAAGTAGTAGAATGGATTCTTCTGAGGACCGATAATAAGAAATGGGACCAGACTTTAAAATCCAGTCCCAGGTTTCAAATACAAAAAGGAGCCAGATTTCCAGAGTGCTCCACAGCCATCAGGTTTTGTTTTTAGCAGTGGGATAAACCCAAATGCACACTCACTAAAGTGAATTGGGTGGAACAGGGCTCACTCAGATCAGCAAAGAAATGTACTTTTTGTGAGATTGGAGCAGGCTTCAGGAAAAAGCATGTAGCGATCTGAGGTCAGGACTGACTGTGTCAGGGTACTAATTCTGAAATATTTGAGCTGATCATCTATACCTACATTTTTGAGTATTTCTAATAAATTTAAGTGCCCTAATTTTTTAAGAAAGAGATGGCTTGCAAGGAGAGATAATCCTTTTACTCAGACCGTGATAGTCAGATACAAATTCTTCTTCAGACCTGGCACAGAGAGGGCAAACTGCATGTTCAGGGTACACGGGAAGAAATTGCTCTGAATCTAACTTCGCTAGGTAAATCAGTTAAACAATTTGAGGGGAAAAAAAGGGTACCTGGCATCTGCAACAGTGGAGGAAACTTGCAAGGGGGGGAAGTAATATGGGTCTTACACTGAACAGAGAACAGCAGTTACCCATTTCCTTTGGGCCATGTGGTAGTACGTGCGTGGAAAATGTCAATGTATTGTAAAATCAATGTCTCCATTATCGCCATGTTTTTTCTGCGCTGTCATTTTTGTTCCTGGGCTTCTGTTTTCAGAATACTTTGTAAGTCTTTCTTGATGGTCAAGACAGCAATCACAGGTGGTGATTGCTTTGTTTAAGGCTCCCACTGCTTATTCTTTCTATGTTTTATTGCTTGTTAATTGGAATTAATTTCTGTATGTAGTAATTGTTTGGTTGTAGCAATTGTATGTTCTATATAGTCCTCATAAAGACGTTTGGTTCATTAGATAAGACAAAATTTTGGAATGTGCATGTTTAGGAAACACGGATATTTATGGATCTTGTGCAGAGGTATCAGATCTTGAATCCACGGTACAGATGCTTGGCATTCCTGAAACTTGCTGCAGAACATCTCAGCTTGGCAGTGCTGAAAAAGTGAACCTCTACTTGGTTCTCTGAGGATTTCCTAATGAGTTGCTGGAACTGGAACTCCACACTCCTGATTCCAGGTCTTGCGCCATATCTTTTGTACTAAAAAGTATTGCCATTGATTAGATTCATTATACCCAAACGCTTCTTGGCTAGAAAGTAGAACTGTGGGTTTTTTTATGCTTTTCATTAGTCACAGGTGTTACAGGTTTTAAAACTCACACAAAGAAATTTTGCAGATTCCACTCCCTTCTCTTTCCCCCTCGGAGGGGTGGGGTGGATTCTTAAATATTCCTGCTACAGACCTGCCCAGTCTTCGCAGACTTTGCCCTGGGGAGTAGCTTCAGATGTGGAAGAGGGTCTGAACAATCTGGGCCAGAGCCAGGAGCCAGAGGCACCCAGGACACTGTCCAGCCAGTTCCCCAGCAATGCAGCAGCACAGGGCAAATGCCCTGCCAAGGAAACGCAGCCTCTCAGAAGCAGAAAAGAGGAATAATGTAGAATAATATACAGCAAGTCAGGGTGGCAGTTCATCGTCCAAGGCTTTGTAGCAGTTCTTCTGCAGCTTTGCTAGGCAGTTACCAACAGATGGCAATACTGCACTGAGTATTCGGTATCTGAATGCAGTCCTATGGACTTCCCCCGTCCTTACCAGGGAATTGAAAAATGGTTACTACCTTGTTTTAAACTCCTCTCATAGTGATGCCACACAAACATAATCGTGCTGAAAAAAAAATTATGAACATCACTTGTTTTGATGATTATACTCAGGAGCAGTGCTTTTGAATGCCATCAGTGGTGGCCCATCTCTTTACCCATTGAAGGTAATGGAAAATTCAGTAGTTTCACTGGGGGTTCTGTTAATAATCAATGTTTTTTAAAGATGTCACCCTTACTATACTGGAGATTTGTCCAAAGCACCAAATTAATTTTTTATACATGTAAGACTCAAGTTTCAAAAGTCTGAAATTACTTTTTTTTAATAAGGCCTCTTTTTCCTTTTAAGAAATAATTATGTGGGCTAAAACCCCCATAACACAGGCATCCTAAGAACATAAACTGTACTACGGTGGGAAAAAATTTCCAATTATGTCAGAGGCATGGTCTATAATAGAGATATTTTCTATGAGTATCTTATTGTTACAAATAGCTTTTCCGCTCTGAAAAAGGGAACATAAATGAGTTTTAAGCCACAAAATTTTAATTACTTGGCATTCTAAATTGGGTAATGGCAATAAAGTTTAAAACAGAGGTGAGGAATGCACTAAGTTTCTCAGAGACACAAAAACTGTTACAACTAGAGCATTTTATATTACCAATTTTACTAAGTAAAATATTAGTTCTCTGTGAATTAATGTATTTATTACTGATCTGGAAAGAAGGCAAAGATCTGTAAAAGGAGCAGCAAAATCTGTAGATAACAAGTTATTTAAACTATGGTCAGAGAGGACTGCAAAGAACTTCAAAAGACCTAATTAGATGATATCATATGGGAAGACTGATGGCAAGCAAAACTCAGTTTTGATTAGTACTGTGCTTTGGAAGGAAAGAAGTCATTTATGTGATTCACAGCATTCTAAAAAAATGTATCAGCTTAGAAAACAGACTGAGGTCATGTTTAGCTGTGGACAAAACAAACAAAATGTTGGGATGCATAAGAAAAGTGATAAGTTGGAGAATGTTAGAGAAATTGATATTGATATCTTCATCTGGAAGAAAGTGTAATGATAGAGGCTGCAAAGATCTCAGTAAAGGATACTGCAGAGCTAGACGAACTTAAAAGAAGGATGAGAAGAATGACCTGGGCCAGGGAAAAGGCAAACTGAAAGATGTTTGGTTTTTACCCTTAAAATGAAGCAGGCCTGAAAGGCCTGTGATTAAAAAAAACCATAAAAATATTAATATTACAGAAAAGGTAGATTTTGAGCTTCAGTTCTTGCTGTCCTCTAACAGGAAAACTAGAGGAAATTTGTTGTGAAATGCAATAATAACAATAATGAAATAATATAAGCATGTAATTTTATTACAAAACTTATTGGTAAGGGAAATCATTGAGACCAACCATTTAATAAGATTCAAAAGGAGATCCAGTGCTTAAATTTTTACCAATAATACTATATAATAAAAGTAGTGATTTCTTTGAGTAAAAAATTGTGGAAAGTGTATGAAAATGATATGCTTCAGGCCTTTAACATTCAAAAGAAATCAGGTTGTGATCTAATATGTACAGCGGATTATTCATTACCTATGGGTCTTCTACACCTTCCTCCAAATCATCTGCTGATGGCCTCTGTTGGAAACAAGACATTAGGCTAAATGTATATTAGCTTAATAATTCTTATACGCACGCTGCACAGAATTTCTATTGTGAGTCATATTCTGCAGTGATCATATTCTTTAATTATACTGGAATCACAAATAGATTTCATCAAGCCTGTGCAGAGATTAATTTCGATAGACCTAACAGTGGCTTCCTAATTTGCACATTATTTACTGTAGTTATAGCAGGCAACTTTCTGGAAAAAAAAAAAAAAAATAAAATTAAGTGATGCAAACCTTTACCTTCCTGCAGAACAGCCAACAGCATCTTTCTTCTTTCCTTGAATATGCAACTGCTTCAAATCCTTAAAAGCACTGCCGGGCTACTTAGCCATCATATTTGTGCTCCCAAGCGTCCAACGCAAGCTTCAGGCTGCATTAACGTCCTGCTTTGGGTACAACACAGTCTCTCCCAAAATTGTTCCTGCTCCTTTTGGGCTAACTTGATGGAAGATCCATTGAGATCACTACTGCATAAGCAGTTAACATCTCTGTAAATACCTGAGAGGGAATACACATGGAAGAGAACCCCAATCTCATCCTTTCTGAAGAACTTAATATTTCCATGCTTCAGTTATCAGCCCACAAAATGACTGTAATGCTAAGACTTTACATGAATGGTAACTAGTTAATTAACATTTCTTAAAGTCCTGAAACCTCAGATTAATAGTGCTCTGGAGTATAAAGACATAATATTATTTCACTGAGCATTTGTCATTTAAAAAGCTCTACGCCTAAAGCTTTAATCAAACTCTGTAAGATGAGAGCAATTTCCTTTTTATCACATTTGCGTCTCTTGTCTCTGCCAAGATGCATGTGTAGTTAAACTATGTATTTCCTTTGAGAGGAGCTCAGATACTACTGTTTATATGATCATGGAAGCCAAACCCAGCAGTAGAATCCTACACCTGAGAGAAATGTATAGTTCTTTTAGGATTTATTTTTAGAAGACGTTTCCTGAATTTACAAACTGTGACACTATCACTTCCGTTAGCACAGAAAAAAAATCTCCTCTTCAGTTAACTATTGTTTTGTTAAGGCTGCCAAGTCACAGTGTCTCTAAAATGTCTTGGTTCTAACAAAGACTGCTGTTTTTTGTTATATGAAACAATTACTGGCTACCAGATATAAATCTGTTTTGGCAGCATAGGAATATATTCATCTTGGGTACAATTCCTCTATATGCAACGGATTTTTACAAGGCAGGAAATTAATTTATAATTTATCATTACATTATATCAAATATTACAGAAAAAGCAAGGGTATTCTTTTGAATAATGAGCAAAGAACTATGAATTTTCATTAGTGTCCACTGCTAGAGAAATTAGAGCCTTTAATGGTGATCAAGAGCACTTACCTGAATAGTACAAAATCACTTCAGATATATATGTGTGACTTAAAGCTAAAATTTCATGGTCAATTGGCAGTTGTGCCATAAACATTAATATAGAAACACAACTGAAAATGTTGAGACACCAATGACTTCAATGGCAATAAAATCAGGCCCCATGCAATAGTTGTTTTCAAGCTGCAGATGACACTATGGAGCATCAGACTGCTTAGTTGGACTCCAGTTTAGTGTCCATGCAAAAATCTTTCTCTTTTCCAAAAGACCTCTGGCAAAAAAGATAATACACAGCAGAAGATTGTTATTCAAGACTTGTCATCTGGCTTAGCACCAAGCATCAAGAACATTACTGCATGTACAGCGCAAGCAGCAGCGAAGTCTGAGGCTGAGGGCATGGTGGGACTGCCCCTTAGAAAAGCAGCTGAGATTTCTGCTCGATCAGGAAGACTGCATGATGATGGCCTGCAATCATCCAGGTTCCAGTGGCTACACAAAAGGAGCTCTGAGCACACGTATTCTTTTCACGTATTCTGGGAAGCCAACTGTATGCAGAAAGCTTTTTCTGCTTTTTTTGTGTAATCAATCAACAGGTAAATTCCTTCTGAAGTATTTTTAGACATTGCAGATAAACTTCACCCAGTCTCTTGCAATTCGGTGTTTCTTTCTCTTTACAGGCAGAGAAGCTGAAATAAGATTTTTGCTCTGAAAGGTGACTAGAAGAACAGCAATGGTGCCTCCTCCGATTTTTATATTACATTCAGTTTACAATTTCAATAAAGATCTATTTATTTAGTAGTTGTCAGCCTTGCCCGTTTAATATTATAAGTTACTATTGCTGACTTCAATATGAAAATGAATTGAAATTCAGGAAGCACAATTAATAATTCTGCTAATGATGCAATGGCCGGGAAGCTTACTCTTTTGGAACTGAGTGGTGTCACACTAATAAGACAAACCGGCAGGGAAAATACTCATCTAAAAAGAAGCAAGCAGAATTTTTTCATGTAGAAGGCTAGTGAAGTTGTTAAATTATGTATACTTTTTGACTATATTCACAGTAAAAGCACTTGCCAAGTTCACAGAGGAAATCATTGCGCAAACCTGGTTTGCAGGTCTGGGATCCAGCCATCGTTGTCTCTTGTTTTGACAAGGTGAGCCAATCAGTTAGGTAAAACATGGTTCCACTGAAAACAATGGGAAATTCATTTTGATGTTAGTGGAAGTATGTCAGTTCCCATAACTATTACCTTTTCAGGTAATTGTTATATTTATTATACATTATATTAGCATTAATTAATCATTATAATTATGTGTAATTGTATAAATATTACAAATTGTACTTATTTTGCACATATACAATAGAGAGGAAAGATCTTAAAACATACTATTTAGAGAAAATGCTATGTATTTCGAGGTTAAAAGTACTTTTCACAATGGAAATGGTTTAATACAGCTATTTAAGTTACTTTGGTTTCTAGAAAAACACATTTTTTACAGTCCTAGGGTCTGATCTACTCCCATTAAGTTTAGCACAAAGATTGTTGCTCATCTTAAAAGCAGCAGAACCAAGGTCTCCGAATATATTCTTTAAAATGTGCTTACTACTTTAAATGTTCATCATTACTGCAGTGAATAGCATACACGTCTGAGGATCAGGAATTTGCAGTATCAAATAGGAGGTGACTTTAACTTACGCTATTTTGGTAATGTGCGTATTAATTCAAAGTTCTAGCAAATTCCCTATGTGTGATTTTTTCAGTTGTAAGTCGAGTCCCCAATGGGAAGCAAAGACAGCTTTAAAGTACCATTCACACGTAGTAATTCTTGGCAGCTGACCCACTAAAGCAGAGTTTTGAGACTCGTGCTTTCCACCACTATGATTTCTGCAACTAGTTTCCTTCCTCCCCTCTCCGTGGGGCTCCTGCTGGGAATGTAACACACATCACTGGAGTAAGCACTGATGTGCCAGTCTGCATCTGCTACAAAGCAGCCTAAAAATAAAACCCCATTGGACAATGCCATTTGGTGTACAGCAGCACATAGTCTAGTAACATAAACCAGGCTGTCAGCAAAGATAAATGATTGTTCAGCTACATGCCAAACAAATCTCAGGGTCTTAAAAAAACCCGGAAACTATCCTCTGATATTCATTTATAAACTTAATCTCTCAAGATTCATTATCATTGCAATGTAATGAATTTCCATCAGTGAAAACATAATAAGAATGTCTCATCAAAATTTACTATTAATATTTTAAGAAATCAGCCCATCTTGCAGCTTGTTTCAGTTCAAGGAAGTTCTCTGGTAATGTAGATTTTGTTTTAGATGTCTACCCTTCAAGCTGACATTTTTTCCTGTGCATATCAGGTGAGCCCAATTCTTTTACCAGTATCTCTCTTTAAAATCACAGTTCTGTAGATTGAATCTTTTCAAAAAGTTCTACATGTCAATGTTGTTCTTTCTACAGCTTCTGTTTGAAATACCTGCCTGTATTTTTTTGCTTGTGTGTATTATCAGACTCCTTGAATTTAAAAGGGTATGGTCATACAGAGGGCACGAATGACTACAATGCAAATAATTGCAGGCTCTTAAGTTACAGGTACAGCTTTGTACCTCATCCTTCATGCCACTGTACAATTTTGCAGGGGGAAAACTCTCCAGATCTTTGCATTCTTGAGGTTTTCATATTCCTATTAAATTGGATTTTGAGGATATTTACAAATATTATTCTTAATTCATAAATTGCTGACCTTGAAACAGATGCCCACATTTATTTTATGTAAAATGGGAGTGCAATTAGACACAGAATGGAATCATATTAACTGCAGGTCCTGGGCCTTCAATGAGATCTGTGTTTAAATGGATCTCACTGGAAGATCAGCATCATGATTTTTAAAATCATTAAGTAAAAACATGAGCGAAGCTAACAGGCTTTAAATATCTTTTGTTACTGCTACTATAGTTATGGCTGGAAATCCCCAAATTACATGTATACCATTGTACAGCTGGAGAAATGAGCTTTACAAAGATTTCTGTTTATGTATTTTCAGAAAAATGATTACACACTCTTAAAAACATAGGGTATAAAACCACTACAGATTGAACTTCATTCTTATTATGTACTGTGCTGGTTTGCCAATTCTATTTGCACAAAAACCATGAGAGAGAGTGTTCCAAAGTATTACGAGCTTGATTTTCTCAGGAAACCACCATTCCTAGAATTGTGAGACGAAGCAAAACATGAAGTTGCGTGGAACTTGTCATCACAAAGCCCAAATTAGCAACCCTGAAGACTGTCAGTATGTTTAATCTATATGAGGAGAAAAACAGAACTCCTGTCAGGGACACGTGTCTAATCCCCAAATCCTACTTTTCTGAAACCATCATTGGGGTCGCCCTGTGTCAAGAGTTTGTTAGCTGGCACAGGGGTTAAGCTCACATGTTTGTGGGCAATTATTCCAGGAAATAGCAAATCATGTTGCCTCAACAACTCTAGAGATTATTTGTTCTCTAAAAACAATATTGAGTAGATTGGGGGATAGATGTGCATGTTGCACGTTTTAATTTAAGAGCACAATAATAGAAGTTTTTCACTACTTTTATGACCATTATCTGATACAGTCTCTATGACAGGACAGAATTGTCTCCAAAGTTGTACAGAAGAGAAAATATTTACATCTGCATTGTGTCCCCAACTCAGAATGCTGTTTATAAGCCCTGATGCTTCTGCAGTTTATTTACCATCTTCTTCTATTTGTAGCCTTTGGTGTGGTGAAAACCAAAGATAAATATGACAAATCAACTCTGTATATTTTTATCATATCAATCTTTGTAAAAACAGGTAATTAATTTATGTCCCATAGTATCTGTGGTAACAGTTAAAGATTAGACAAATACATGTGTGTACCTGTGCATGTACATATGCGTTTCTTGGCATGTTTTAAGGTTGCCTTTGAGTTGGATAAAAACTAATTACAGCTAGCATTACTGAAATATCAAAAATTATGAGCTTATCATTCTATATTACCTTTATTTCATATTAAGGCAGCATGTGTTTAGCTTACTTAGAGAAAACTAAGCATAAGCTACTTTATTGTAATAAATACACAATAGGTTCCCTTGCTAATTAGTTCCCTTACTAATTAGGGTTTTTATTTGCTATATGACTATGCATTTCAATCTCTTTTCTCCCTTTTCTTTTATGCTAAACTGAACATCTGTCAGCTACATCACCATGTCTGAAATATTCTTCCATTAAAAAGGGAAAAGAGTATAGTCTGTATCCTATTATTTATTGCCTTCTCATCTTCCAATTCTTGGAATTATAAAGATCCTTGAGATGTATATACAGTGTGTTGTCACTCAGTACTACCATCAAAGCTTAACTTTGTATCATGGTTTAACCCCAGCCCCACACAGCTGCTTGCTCACTCCTCCCCAGTGGGATGGGGGAGAGAATCGGAAGAGTAAAAGTGAGAAAACTTGTGGGTTGAGATAAAGACAGTTCAATAGGTAAAGCAAAAGCCATGCACACAAGCAAAGCAAAACAAGAAATTCATTCACTCCTTCCCATCGGCAGGCAGGTGTTCAGCCATCTCCAGGAGAGCAGGGCTCCATCATGCGTAACAGTTACTTGGGAAGACAAAATGCCCTAACACTGAACATCCCCCTGTTCCTTCTTCCCACATGCTGAGCATGACATCATATGGCGTGGAATATCCCTTTAGTCAGTTGGGATCAGCTGTCCCGGCTGTGTCGTCTTCCAGATTCTTGTGTATTGCCAGCCTTCTCAGTCGGTAGAGCATGAGAAGCTGAAAAGTCCTTCATTTAGTGTAAGCACTGCTCAGCAACAGCTAAAACATCAGTGTGTGATCAACATTATTCTAATACTAAATCCAAAACACAGCATTGTACCAGCTACTAGGAAGAGAATTAATTCTATCCCACCCGAAACAAGGACACTTTGAAAGATCTCTATCCTATCATTTCCCCACTCTAACTCTTGGAATTCCAAAAGAAAACTAACATATGCAAAATCCAACAACAGAAAGCAACTGATGTATAGAATTTGTATGGCCTAACAATTGTTTTATTACTCCCTTATCTTTTAGCAAGTGTTGGCTTGATGTTGTGTGCCTAAAAGGATCTGAAATATGTATATTTGGGTTATAGTATCTTGATTCATCAGTGTGAAATTAAGAAAAAAATGCACCTGTAGGTACTATTTATCTGCTGTTTTGAATATTTAGCAGTGCACACACAAAGCTGAAAATCTTTCTTCCCCTCAAACCTCAGTTGTCAGTTGCTGCCGCAGGGCTGTTGTCTCACAGTCCCTCATGCTGACAGATAAGACAACTTACACAGGAGTTGCACACTGCATACGTGCATTTCTTGTGGGACTGATGTTTTGTTTCCTGCCTTTCACATGAGTGAGAACTATGATCTGATAGTCTGATACAGACTTGGTAGCTTTTTATACCTCCTTTTACAATACTGCAATTGATTAGATGTCATGCAAAAGAGCTGGGAACCACAACTATCAATTTCAACAAAGCTAAACACAAATTATATTAATGACAGATGAACCAGGACCTTCGGAGCCAAACCACAGCAGAGAGGTTTGCATGTGCCTCTTGAAACAAGGAGGACGTAGAAATTGAGACAGGGGATGCAGAGAGCACCTTTAGCTAGCCCACTCAGACACAAAGGGCATCTATCTGCCTTAGATGCTCTGGTGCATTTCGAAGATGGTGAAGGATCTAAAATTATTGTGGGATGCCAGAGAACTTCCGGTAGCCCTTAATGGCAAATGGATACCCAATCGAGTATTTCCGAGCTGCGAAAAAGGCAACAGTAGAGTGAACCATAAAGACTGTGAGACCTGCTCCTGCATCCTTGGCATGTGTCCAGCAGTGCAGGATATTTACATCTAATAACACAGCCAGTTGTGTACCATTTTGGCTGAGGAAGTTTAAAAAGCAAGCAAGCAAACAAAAAATCACTGGGCGCTGTATCATCAGCTTTAACTTAGTGATGGGCAGAGTAAGCTCCTCAAACCTGAAGTCAGATTTGTCAAGGAGAACCAGGCCCAGGTGGTGTACCACAATGCAAGCAAACCAAATACAGTCTTGGCTGCAGTTACAGAGGAAGAATGAAAGTGCTAGAAGCTGACTAAACAAATCAAGAACCTGAAACCGGCCACTGAGGTCAACTACATTGGCTTTCCTGTTGCAGCCAGAGGAAAATGGTACTCAGCCAATCAAGCATTGCTAGCTGCAGTGGTCCCTTGGAAAGCAGACGAGACTGGATTGCCAAGTTTTAGTAGATAAGTCCCACTCTCCTCTGTCAACATCCTGAATATCTTCTCAAGCATAGGACAGACAGGTGGCCAAAGCTCCATCGTGGCCAAAGACTAGCTCATAGGCATCTCACATTTCATGATGTCACCAGGAGTCCTGGACTGGTTTGGATAGGACACCCTGTATCTGTATTGCGGGGTTTAGCAAGAGTCATTTATGAAGGAAGCTTTGTCAGTCTCATATTTTGTTTTTCCTGAGAAATGCCTTCCTGTAAGTCCATTACTTAAATCCCAATCCCAGTTGGAGCCTTTGAGTATTTCTGTAATTAATGAAGAAACTCTAGAGAAAAAGACTAGTTCATTCACATGTCATGCCTGCATCAGATCACAGCTTTATCTATGACACTTTTCTGTATGTTCTCAAGTAATTTAGCAAAGTTTCAACCATGAGATATTGGCTTACATGTTTCTCTGTTACCCTTCTGTTCAGCCTACTTTCCTAATTCCATGTTCTCCATCACTAAATTAGTCCTTATTTGGCAGTTTTCCACAATACAAAATAATCTGTATAGGCAAAAGGTAATAACAGTACCACTAAGGCAGTTGAAATTAAGTTGCCTTTGTTACAGTGCCCTAACAGAAACTAAGGCAATGCAGTAGCATTTGGTCCCCCCGTTCAGTCCTCCTGCAACAATCCTGTGCTGCAGGAACTACCACATGGAAATTCTTTAAAACTACCATTTAGGCTTCTTTTTAGATCACATTAAATATTTTTATATATGGTTATAAACTTATATAATTGTTGTGTATTTATATAAACATAAGTTAAGTAATCTAAAATTCACCATTCATATGGTAACATGTTTACTATAAACTACTAAAATAAGAATTATGTGTCCAATATAAGACAGTTACTAAAAAAGTCAAATTCTGTTATCTGAAACATACGTAACACCTTATTGCAATCGGTTGTACAAAGTCAAACAAACAAAACATAATTTGGCAAGTAGCCTCTAATTTCAGTCATTTAGTAGAAGGGATACTGTTTTTCTATACCTGTTTCTAAATACTTTAGAATTAATTCTATATTTTGTTTCACTTCTTAAATAGTGTTTAGACTCTATTATAAGCCCTAAATACCCTATTAATGAATTGGGTCAATTACATAGAACTACATTGTACTCTTACTCACAACCTTACAATGGAATATACTTAAATGCCATATTAATTTCTAAGTAAAAAAAAAAATCAGTCTAGTTCTCATTCACACAATTACAGCATATCTGTTTTATAACAATCTTCTAAGATCTACTCTTACAAAATGTCAACAGTTCTTTGTGTCTCACAAATATTCTCTCAACACCTCCATATTTGCTGCATACTTCGAACAGTTCTAAGCCAACTGCTAATGGCTAACTAATAATGAATTCATACTCATTTGCTGCTCATTGGATTAAATTTTTTAAATATAAAAACTTCTCCAGTATTTAGATGGCCATGCAAACTCTTTTACCACAGCTGGCTGAGAAGTACATTTTTGTGGTTTTGCAAGCTGATTCCTTTTTATGAAAGTTTTCAAGAAAACAAGCAAAATGAGATCCCAGACATCTGAATCACCAGACATTAAAAAAAAACATGCATATGTTTAAGTAGTTGACTTCCTGAAGCAAAAATATGAGATGCCAATAACCATTTTGTGCATGTAGTTGGGCGTACTCCATTCCTGTGCCCATCTAGCTGGTCGCAACAGGCAAAGGATTTATTTCAGAGTCTAGTCCTCCATTTCAGCACAAGTGGAAGAGAGTTTTTTAAGCAGAACAGCAATTTAAAACCAAACACATCTTCTCCTTCATCTCTGGACTAGGGACACTGACCTTAAAAATATCTGAAATTCTTCCACTGCCTGTAAACAAAAATGGACTGCAGGCAGTCATGATCATATGTCACTCTTACAAAACATTCTTACTCGTTGGCTACTTTTTGGAAAGGTTATTTGCTGTCAATCAAGTGACAAGTTCTGCTTATAATAATGGTGATGACATCAGACCTGTAGAAGAGAAGATTAGTATGGGGAGTCTAAATATATAAACTAGAAGGTCATGGGACACATCCAACATCAATTGAAGTCAATGGCCTCCGTTCACTTTGATCAAAACTGGACCGATTCATGTAGGATTAAGAGATTTATATTTTTATATATATATATATATATATTTATTTTCCCTATAGCCAGTATCATTGGCTTGCAGCCTAGGATTTTTTTAAGGTGACCTGGATCTTTGATTTGTCTGACAAGAAAAGGTGATTGTGCCTATTTTTATTTTTATGTGGCTGTATATAGTCACTCATGTTCACTCTTTCCAAAGTGGGACTTGCCCTGTGGAGGTAACGGGCAAGAATTTTTGCAAACAGCAGGCTGGGGGCTCTAACCACACATTTCTTTTGCCATTTGGTAGTGTTTACAAAGAAGCTGGGCATGACGCCAATTCTCATTTTAAGCCTCAGGTTGGACACAATGGTCGGTCAATGTACTGAGAGGTATAAAGCATAGGTCAGCAGCTTTCCTGTCAGGCAGCAAATAACTAAATTTCACTTGTCTGAAATAGGATTTTAGTTGTCCAGGGCTGCAGGACAAAAGGACTGTTCTCACCCTGACAGCTGGAATGAATGATTTGTGAAATGTATTTTTAGAAGTCTTATTTGCCTATGTGTAGGCCTGCATCGTCAAACGTTCAGACAGCAAGAGCAAGTTAGACTACAAGACACAAGGGCTGCGACATAATGTATAAACTGTATAACATTTCTAGATCTAAACCTGCATTTTCATTACTTCTTACCCTCCAGCTGCAAATATATAGTCCAAGTATTAATGCAATTCTACTGCTGTTCTTCCTGTACTTCAACATACTATCAGTACAGCATTCACAGTAATTAGTAACCACAAAGGGAAAATCACTGCTGATACAATAGGACATTAGTGATCGAGTCTGTTTCCCAAAATCACGCTGGTTTTCTCCACACTTCCTTTTCCTAAACATATCTCTATCTGATTAACAGAAGCAAGAATCTCTTGTAAATTAGGCTTTTCCTTTAACAAGACAACCCATTCTTGAGGGATTTTATTACTAACATTCATCCTCCTAATCTTATCCCGCACCTTGCTGATACGCATATCCTTATTAACATTTGCACATAGCTATTGTGCCAGTGCCGCTTTTTTCCGAGCTAATGATTTCTTCCTCCTACAGCCCATGACAACAAGTTGCACTCATAATACATTTCAAAGCTGGTTTCCTCTCTCTATAAACAACATTGTTACATTTTTGTTTAAACAGTGCACCAGCTTCCTTCCCTTGCTATTCAATGGAGGTCTTGGAAAGCACTTTTCACATATAAGTAACATCAATAGGAAAATCATAAATCTAACTGAATACATCCATTCTATGCTGATTTACATATTAATTTGCTAAAGAGTTAATCGTACTACCATCTTTCAAAATATTTAGAATTCACAAAATAAAAAGTAGGGTATTCAGTATAAATATAGCACTGTAAGCATTCAGCAAAATAATTTTAATGTACAATGTCAAAATAGATATCTACACTACATATTTCCTAGTCCTTAAGAATTTCCTCTTTATTCAGCATTGGCTATTACGCACTTCTGCTGAATTGAATGTTTTCATACTCCGTTCATATTAAGAAGTGTGAACTTCCTATTTATTTCTTAGTCTGTCTTAAATTCCTACCATCTGGCTACGGCATATTAGCTTTAAGGCTAGGATTCTTACCAGTCTTCTGTGCCTTTATGCTCTTAATCTATAAACTTCATCTGTAATAAATTTCAAATGAAATGTCTGATCTTTAGAGACAGTTATGTGTTAAAAGTTGTTATACAGCACTGTAAAAAATGATAATAATATGTGAATATATCCAGCAAGTGAAAATAAAAAATACGCTTATTGTGTGTAACTCCACTGTTAGTGTTGACAGAATGAAATTCTGCACAGATCCACTGAATACCATTAAATCACTAGGATAGAAAAAAAATGGAGCAGATTTGGACATCTCCTGATAGTGTGAAAGAACATGTTCGTGCATTGTATTGAACTGTAAGACTAGGTCCGTAGAACAAATTTCTGCCTGTGAATCCAGTATGCTTTAATCAAAATGGCTTATGTAGTTTTGGGATCTATTGGTAAAACTTCATGTTGGTAAAACATATAGCACTATTAGAAAAAGTTCTGGTGGATGGTCATCAGCTAGTGCAATATAATTTGCCAGCTATTCATCAGAGCAGGAGATTGTTGTGATCCTGTAAGCACCGTATCACACTCTTCATACGACCAAGAACTACAAGATACATGGCTTGGAGAGCAGAAGGGTTTCTGGAGAGCTGAAGAGTTTGCAGGTGGGAAATGCCAATAGCTCACCAGGAACTCAAGATTTCTTTTTGGACAGGCCTGGACTGGACATGCAACAAGACTCAGGTGTGAGTGGTAATATTTGCCTTAGTAACTCCTGATGCTTTGCTTCTTCCTGCAGCAGTCCCCTTCACTGCTCTGTGCTGGCTACATAACACAACCTCAGCATAAGAGCAACACTTGAGCTCCTGGAGAACTGCTAGCAGCTAAAAAGTGCCACACTAGTCACCCTGCTTCCCAAGGATAGGAAATAAAAGTATCCCTAAAAATACATGAGTGTTTGTGTGTGTTAGTCCCTCTCTCTTTGTTCTTTAAAAAAAACCCCAAACAACACAGAAACAAAAAGCAGGAGGTATTTTGTGGCTTTTTTGGGTTCCTTTTAAGTTGTAGCCTCAGTATCTGGCCTGGGAGGAAAGCAAATCCATCCCAGTATTTTTTGTTTTCTCTTTCCCTTCTCTTCAGCTCCTTCTGACTTCCTTTACACTCAGTTTTTCCACTTCATACCTATACTTCCTTTGAATCAAAACCTTGTTGAAACCCCATCAGAGTATTTTTAAACTTTTTTAAAAAAAATCAATGTTTCATCTACCATTTAGTTAAAAGCATAAAAAAAAAAAAAAAGAAAAAAGGTACCTTCTCCCGCCCTTTATTGCACTCTTCCAGCACACATAATACTCCGACACCCCTCTCTCTTGAAGGAGCCAACAATATGACAGCCTTCTGTTCCCTTGCATGCTTTCCAAGTATTTCCCAGGTATCTCTTAATTTGAGGACTAAATTTACTAGGAAGAGATGTGCTTAGTAGACATGCAAGAATCAGAAAAGTTCGGAGGGAATGCGCTGATGAGAAGCCCAGTCTGCCAGCAACCATCTGTCACAGAGAAGGAAACAAAGCCACATATTGCTCCTAGGCAGCTCCCCACAGACACTACTTGAGGACTATTTCTAGCTTGTGGCTAGAAGGTGTCCAATAAATTGACAATTTCACTTCTTCCTACAGAGTTTTCTGATTAGCAGCACTGAAACTAGTGGAAATTACTGTTATTTTCACTTTATTACTATCATATCCAAGTGTGTGGGTGTGGGGTTTTTTTGGGGGGGGAATTAGAGCCAGATGATCAGATGCTTAGCCCTGTAGACAAAATTGTTGCTTACATATATTCCAAAAATTTTTAACTACTCTCTTACTATTACATGTTACACTATTTTCTAACTTGTACCAGACATTTCTGTATGTTATTAAATGCTCCATTTCAAATGTAAGATTCTAAATAAGCCTTGGAAATAAAAATAATCACTTTCTAATAACAGAGACAGGATTAACAGAAGACTATTAACAGAAGACTATTTCTATGGAAATAGGATTTGAAAATACATCACATCGCACGGCAAAGTTTTCTGTATAAAATCTGCATTAAGCCTGAGAAATAGTAACAAGCCAGTTTGAACTCACACAGCAAAGCCATCATAGACCAGGCCTGTTTCTGAACAATTCCTAAAGCTGGTAGCACCATGACAATTATGCCCAAGCGATCAATTTGAGATAATTTTTGTGTTTTTTAGCTAACCCCCAAATAAACCCATTTAACAGCAGTGTTGAATTCTGCAGTTTTCTCCAGCTAGTGATTTTGAATGGAAGAGGAATACGGTACTTTGGTGATCTTCATCACGGATTGCTCTACTGAGGAAGGACACTGCACCTGGCCATAAAACAACACAATGAGAAACCTCATTATTTTAACTACATATAAAATATTCACTGATTTTCTTC
>WEKW01000510.1:6236-16991 GCA_013389905.1 Sula dactylatra
CAAATATTCTTCTTATTATTGTTCAGGACACTGGTGAAGACAGAGATATTACAGTGGCCAGGCTGTTAACTAGGACTATAGTGTATGGTTATGATGCAAGCAGAAAATAAATGCTAAACACAAACATTTACCAAATTTCATGCGAATATATTCATATGGATCCTCTTGCCAGAGCTCTTCATCCTCATCTTTGTAGCACATTAGAGAGAATATCACTTCTTCTGTTATACTCTAATAGTAGAGAAGTCAAATACAAATAAGTACACATAAAATCAAATTCCAGTACAGCTTCCCTCCACTATGCACTTATTTACTAGACCTACTTTTCTGAAGAGTAAAATTCTTTTAAGCAGTGCTCTTTTATTTTGGCTAACAGAAATAAATCTACAATATACATACCTTCCTTTTGCCACAGTCCCAGACAGCAGTAATTATATAATCTAACTTTATAACAATAGGGTACCATGCACAAAATATACTTCAGGACATAGTTTATGAAAAGCAGAACATCGCATTCTGCTGAAGGATCTCACCGATGCAACACTGAATAGGAAGGACTCTGAAATCCATTCTCATGTTAACAGTCATGGGATTAACCAAGTACAGCAGGGGAGTTTATGATATGAAAAAACAAAAGCATGAAAATCACTTTTCACCTGTTTTTAGTTCACTTATAAAACATGTCCTTAAAACAGAGTTCAGTTCCTCATAGTTCATGTTCTCTTCGCTCGCTATCTTTGCACTACAATCAATTATGAATTTCCAAATCTATAGACAATTCTGAACACTAGCAACTAATAAAACCCAAACATTATGACTGTCTGGCAGACTTAAAAAATGAAAATAAAGAACTTATGGAACAGAATATTTAATTGAGTTAACAATATCTGCAATAAAAGGTAGTCATAATATTAAAAAAACCAACCACATTCATGTAGAAGTGCTATTTTTTTGCCCAGATCGATTGCTGCATGGAAAATTCATGAAACCTTCTTTAGAACTGCAAAACTGGTGGGTTTTTTTTTGATTTACTGACCTGTATGTGTGGCTTCATTTGCTTCCATGTTACAGAGTGAATAACCCCTTGGTTCAGATAATTTAATGTTTGCTGAAGAACGCGTGGTGCAACATAGTCTTTTTGCCTGTATTGGTCTAAGATTCTTAAGAGAACCTAAAGAATTAACAAATTGATATTTTTAAATGAAGATTGAAAATTCTCTTTCATGCATAGACATATAGTGCACCTCTTCAGTGAATGTACATGGTCAGATTAGTTTTACAGCAGAGGTTCTAGTGTCGGTAATCACTGTAATGCCTTTGATCTAAAAATCAGAAATCATTTAAATATTAAGGACCTAGTCCTGCAAGCATTTATGTACATGTCTACCTTTACTACTAGCTCCACCATGTGATCACTTGTGATTGTAAACCAAAGATATACTTCAATATTCACAGGCTTACAGTTTACACAGGCCTCAGCAAAACTTGGAATAGATAAGGAAAAGGCACAGAGAGATTTTCAAACTGGTTGGCTTCTAAATCTGTTAGTGGTGTCTGTGTTCATTTTTTTAAGGACAGGCCCCTAAAGAAGACAAATTACTTTGGAAGAACAGTGATAAGAATAGAAATACTAAACTAGAAAAGAAAAATAGGTTAGCACCTAAATCTGTGAATCAGAAGAGATGCAAAGCCCTTAATGTCAATTACCTGTTGTAACCATCAGCATGCTATCACAAACTCTATCACACAAAGCTTCCTTAATATAAAGGCTTGCTCTACTAAGAAAAACCTACAGTACAAAGCCACTAATCTGCACTAATGGCGGATGAATTATTAAGAAGTGTAAAGAATTGGCATGTACATGAATAACAATAAAAATCAAGGGCAATGCATAACAAAATATTGAGTAATTTATTTTCAGAAGGACAATTCTACTTCATAATTCCTCACAACATTATAATAAATGTTATTTTGGACATAACTTCTTCATTAGGAGTACTAAGGCTGATCTTAAGTCTTTTATATGATACGCTCCTTGGGCAAGAATTGGCTGTATCTCAAATGGACTCTAGCATGGTGTCAGCTCTTAACAACTGATGAATAACTAATGGAAGCTTAGTAATGTAATATTCACAATAGAATTCTTACTAACTCTGCAAGGAAAGGTGACAAATCAGTATTTAAGAGCCAGAAATGGAAGGAATGTGCAGATTGCCCAGCTCATTTATCTTGAAAGCTAAACTGCTCCCCCTGCTACACAGCCTAATCTCTTAACAGACAAACTTTAAGTATTTCAAATGACAACTGCTCATGGGAGTCTATTTTTCCACTCAGGAGTTAAACATTGCAAGGAGTTTAGAATAGATACTAGACTGTTTCCCTTTTCATTTAGTGCTTACAGCCTTACCATAACCATTCCTCTCTTTAGTTCTTAACATTTACATATTTACACAGAATTAATACACTGATGGATAAACTATTCTGTTGTCAAACTGGATGGAGAAAAGTAATTTTGTTGTGCAGACAATCCTGGTATTTTGACATCTAGTTTAGATCTGACTTGAAGTGACAACAACAGCCTGGCACCCTGCATCAAAGATATTGCAAACTGAAACTCTATGAAGCCTGCAGATGCCATGTCAGGGATATTTCATCTGGCAGTGTGCTGAGGAGCCACATATTCTGGAAATACATATTATCCAAACACTTGCCACTTGATAAACAGGGTTTCCAGGTGTTTTTCAAAGTTTACAGGCCAAAGGGAATCAAAAGCCCAGAATCACGAGCAGGAGAGTGTACTGCATTTTCCTGTCTTCTTAGGAGTGCATTTGGAATATGTAGCCCAAAAGCCTGGGCACCCAAGAGCTTTAGCTGAGCCAAAAGCCTGGGAACTACTGTTCCTAGTCATCTAGTATATGGCAGGCTGAATGAGAAATGGGAGGAGTTGTGCCAAAAACATCTGAGCCTGGGAGCCAGCACTCTCAGGGCTTTCAGGCACACAACTGCTATAGCCATTCCACCAAACCAGGGAGATGCTGCAAGCCTGGAAGTCTACGTTCCCAGGGGCCCACAGTTGAGCTGGCAGAAAAACACAGAAAACTGACAGGAACTGCCTCTCTTCTATGCAACTTTATCAGAACTGAACTGTCTCCACACCACCATTTAATCACAAATAATGAGCATTCCCCAACAAAAATAATTTCCTTGCAAACTCTGAATTTATGCTATATTTTCATAAAATATGCTTTCCAGGTATAAAATAACTCTTATTGCTGTTCTCCAGATAATCTGCTTGTATCATCCTAAAATAAAACAGTATCATTGAGTTACTGTGCCCAAGTTATTTGCAGCAAAAGCACTTACTAAAGACTGGCCTGAAAATACACCCTTCTATGACATGAGGCCTCTGCATCAGTAGTTTTTTCTCTCAGCTATACCTAGGATGTTTATAAATGATGATAATCCTGTTTTATCAGCACTCGCCTTTTCGGAGAATTTTTCTGCAGGGTTTTTTTGAATTGCTGAAAATTTCTGTTATTATACCTGAGTTGTATGGCACTGAGTTCTAAAGAACTTCTCAATCACTAAAAGGAAAACCTGCCTGACTCTGTTCATTTTCGTTTAATGAATGAACTTCGATACAAGCACACCGTTGAAAACAATGCATTTGTTCAGCCAAAATGATCTAATTCAGAAACAAATGAACTACACTTACCTGTTGTATGCCCACAGCATAGGTTTTTAAAAAAAACTCTGAGAATTCAAAGTATTCTTTAGTTACATTTCCAGGACTTCCATACCTTTATAAAGAAGAGGACACATATTTACATTGTGAGAAGTCTACTGTGTCAGGAAAACACAGTACTGTCTAAAACACAAAGAATCCTGAGTCTTCCATCCCCAAAGGAATCCTTTCCCACAGGTTCTTTCTAAGCCATTATTTCCCATATAATGCCCCACTTCCCTTTGCTTTTCTTAGATTCTCATAAGATACAATACTATAGTCAAGTAAATATAGCCAGCTTTTTGTCACAAGCTCTGTAACTTCCATGTTTATAGATTTCTTTTCAGATCTTCCCCTGCCTTTATATTTGAGACTATAAGCACTTGTAGCTGATACAGTAAAAAAAAAAAAACAAACCAAAACAAAACAAAAAAACGCTTTTCCTGTGGGGGTATTTTCTTGCCATCTTAGAGAGTCAAATCATTGCACTAAGAGCTCAGATCAGCGGCTGTGTCAGTGCAAGGCAGAGGACAGCAGCAGAAATATCTCTTCAGTGACCACGAGCTGTCAAACCAGATAAACTGTCTTGTCTAATTGCACCTCAAGTAATGTTACAGATTTGTAACCCCAACTTAGTTTTTAATCAGTTTGTTAGTTTGTTACCGTTCAAAAAGACGAGCTACAATATGCAATGCCCACTTCTTGCATTTCCACCACACCAGCTCCGGCCTATCATCTTCATCAATTTGCAAAGTCTCCTATAAATAAATATATTTATTTTAAATTAGCTGTGAGTATTGTTGAAAGAAATGATGCTTTAAACATTTCTTGCTGAGTAAACTAATACAAATGCACAGCATCAACTAAAGCTTTGGTTCTGTTAAGTTATGTAACATTCAAGAACTTTCAAATATCTTAATTAGTCAATATAACATTCAATATAACTGTATATGTGCAATACTTGTACAATGCTTGTACTTTAATTTTCAAAATTATGCATATTTAGAAAATGGAAACTCTCACATATACTTGAATACTACACAGTGGTGTGCACTGTAGCTTAAAAATTAAGCATGATACTAACTCCTCCAAATATTTATACCTTAATCACATACTAATGCAAAAGTTATTAAAACAATGTTAAGGTTGTGAAATAAATTTCTAAAAAACTTAGGAAATGCCAGTTAATGTTGTACGTACACAAACAAGAATTTAGTTACTATTTTTATTTTGTTCTTCAAGAAATATGAAGGACGGATGAAAAAAAAGAGGAATGGAAGCAAATGATGGGTTTGTGATGAGCTTTTGATTCTTGTTTGAGAGAAACTGGCTAAAATATTTGGAAACTTCCAAAATATCTCAGATTAGAGTTTACATGGTGTCACTACCTCAGACAATGAAATTCTGACAGCTTACATGATCTGCCTATGTTTCTGTCAGAAACACCACTTATTGCAAGGATAAGAATCTTAAATAGATGACATCTTAAAAAAAGAACACTTAGAAAACCTCCACACTGACTGTTCCTCAAATGCCAACACACAAGTATCAGAGGTCTTTACAAAACTAAGACTTACCGGAGGTACATTTCTGTCAATGATAGTACGGAAGATCTCCATCCACTGAGTCATAGTCTGGTTATTCACCAACTGTAGCGGCAATGCATACTGAAATAAGGAAAAAAAACACAGTCATGAAATACTAATTTTCTCTGAGAAAGGTAGAAGATGTTTCTACAGTAGCTACATTCTGAGGAAGACGAGGTTTTAAGTAAAATTAAAACTAATTAGGTTAGATAGCAATGCGACTCTAATTGCATTCTTCTTGGTACAGTTTTACACAGGAATTTCTGAGCAGACAGTATTTGAGGAAAGTTCCTTGGTCTGAGAACTTGCCAGTTCTTTTTATTTTTTTCCTCTTCTTCACAATAGCCCAGCTGACTTTTAGGGACCATGGCAGCAGCTATACTACAGGGCTTGGGTGAACCAATAGCATTTTAGTCAGTGAAATGTACTCCTAATTACCACCTAGCCACTCTCTAGTAAATCTTACTTCTCTATAAAATCCAAAGCAAAGTGACAATATTCAGGCAAGCTATTGAAAAATAAAATAGGGTCTCGGGATTTTTTCAATCCTCCCCCCATCTAATAACAAACTATTTTAGCTTTTTGACACCCAGTAAGAGTTTTCAGGATGCCCCTTATGTAGGATGTTGTTTTGTTTCTCATTCTCTAGAAGTATTTCCTCACCAAACACATCCCTGTAAAAGCCAAACTCATCTCTGTAGAACGCATGTGCCTCGATAAATAATTTCTGCCAGATCTTCAGAAGATAATGAGAAATGCCACCTAATGAAGGGCACTATTTGACAGTTATACTACAATATGCACTACTGACACTTTCAGAGGCCAACCAGCACAGTCTAGATACCCATACAGTTTATTCACGTCATGTGTGACTTTATAAAAATAGGAACATTTCTCCAGTAAGCTTACAGATGGGATGTGCAGAAGCACCTAGGTTCATTAAAAATTTAATCTGGGGGATCATGTGACCAGTTTTTAAGTAGAAAAATCTATAAAGATCATCTTTTTATAAAAGCTGTTCATTGTACGTTACTTTTCCCATCCAAACTGGTATTCTCATTCAATCACACCCATGAGTGTACTGAAGGGGGTCATTGTGCCCAGCAAAGTAAAAGTTTTGGGTTTCCTCTACACAGATGCCAACCTGAACAAGAGCATAGAAGATTTTTAAGATTTGTTTCTGAAGCAGTACAGAGTAATGGGAGTTATCAGGCAGAAGCTGGATCATCTGCTGCTGAATCCGAGGCAAAAATATTTGCATTGCTGCTATGAGAGGATCTCGCTCCTCTGCTTTTTTGTATCTGCAAAGGAAACAAAAATGTTGGTCCAGGATCTACACACTGGAGATTCTAATGCCTATTCCCCACCACCAATTTAATTTCTGTGCCCTAAAAAAAAATATAAATTAATATCTAGCACTCGCTCATTCACTCTCCCCTCCTCTAGCCCCCCTCTCAACAACTTGTGCAAATTCTCTAACCTATAAACAGAGAAATGAAAACCAATAAATGTTACCTTATATAAATGCAGCTATTGGGAGGAAGAACTAATGTTCTTTATTACTGAATTGTCAGCTCAGAGGAGCAATGGCTTGAATTTCTCTGACATTCGTACCAATGCCAAACCCAAGTTGGGTGCTGAACAAACAGGAGTGAAGAGCAATTGAAAGGGAAAGAATTCCTTTGTTATGAAAAGATTCTCTTTCTCCATTTACATTTCTTTTGTGCGGTTTATACATATGTTTCTAACAACAGGTAATTTTTTTTTAAAAATGAGTGAGAGAGCACACTACAATTCTAATTTACGCTTTGTGGACTTAGACTATCAGGAGGATGGTACAGGTAACAATATGCAATAGGAGTATATGACAACAGTGTTGTATTCGTGACATAGAAGTAGAAAATAATCTGCATTCATATATCCAGCATTTGGGGAATCTTCAAACAAAAGAAGTTATAAACATTTAAGCAATTTTTCACAGATGGGTTAAATCAGATCAAAAGTACAAAGCCTCAAGTAAAAATGTCAGTAAATTAATACAGATTATTGCTGGCATCTCTGCTTTCAGTTCACTGATGATATAAAGATGATGAACAGTTTTCATTTATTTGCAGGAAAGGAAGCATATGACAATTACTAACTCCCATTTTCTATCTGAATTCCTTGTAGAACTGCCAGTGCTCTTAAGAATGCCATTCTCAGTGATCAGCTGAGACCAAAAGTACTGATTCCTCATCTACTGATGGACATCAACTTACTCGTAAGTCTTCACCAGCTGATACAGGCACAGGAGGCTCCCAAGCCAACTCCCACTGTTTTGAGACTGCAAGTAGTAGCCTATCTTGTCTACCACGGCTGTCCAATGGCCGGGAAAGTCATGTTTAATGATAGCACGGAGGCACATTGTCAGCTGGGCTCTATGGCAGGAGGGAAAAAGAAAAACATTACAAGTAAATAAGATCACAGCATAGTGTTTAATGTTAAAGGATAGATCTCAAATCTTGGTTTATTGGCCACAATATACATATTACATAAGTATTTTACACATTTTGACAGCACTGAAGGAGTTCTGGGAAGTGGCAGAGGAAAAGCTAGGAAAAAAAATCCCAGGGGATTGAATTTAAGGAAGAAACTAATTTCAGAATATTTTAGCTACTTTTCTCCCTTCCTCCTCCCTCCCCACACCCATCCATCCTGCAATATTTGAAAACAACTAATTGCTTGTGAAATCAGCTAGCTTTGTACTTTTAAAATGAATGTTTATACTTCTACATGCTTATGAGGCTGAAAGCAACCACAATACCACAAATTTGTACATTTTTATTAAACAGTATTGGCTTGTGTTATGATCCAAGCCAGAGGTTCCTCATGAAATTACAATTTTCCTGTGACCTTCCAGAACAGCACTTCTCAACCTCTGAAGCATATGGCAGAGCCAATTAGGTAAAAACACCTTACCATCCCCTCTCCCTCCACACACTTTTAGATGCCACTCACAATGGTGAAGGAAGACAGGATTGTTAATTGACTAAAGTGAGGTGTGAGTAAAAAAGCTGAGAGGCACTGAACTAGAAGCTGTAAATAAATACTCTTGGCTCTGCTAAAGAATTAAAAAAAAAAAAGTCTGCAGAAAATATTGGCTCTTCTATATTTAGTTTTCCTTGGGTATCCTCTTGCAGTCAAGGAGCCACTATTACAAAGCAGTTCAATAAGGTGCCCTCCACCTACTGATCCTTTTAGCTTTGTACAAAACTTACCTTCTCCCTCAAGCCTTTGGAGTTTGTGCCCATTGCTGATTTGGTTCCTCCTCCCCCCTTATCCTCAGAACCAAACAGTGAAAAATATCAGTATTACAGCATCAGACTCGTTCCAGTAAAGTTACTTTGACTTTTTTAACCTTTGACAAATCTACAAGTTTAGCCAGTATTTAGAAACCCTCTACTTTATTCCATGTGATTGTCCCAGGGTTTTCAACAATCCTTTTAGATGTAGATTGTCACTGTAATATCAGGGCATTTTGAATATCAGGTTATGAAATGATGCCTGAACTAGTTTGCAGAAAAACTCCTCAAACTTCCCTTATGTTGTGCTCTTTTGTATAAACTTAGCCTTGGTATTTATGACATGATGGCAGGGGAAACTACATGCCCTTATTACATTATCAGAGAAACAACACAAGCTTCCTTACCTTGTAGCACAACCTTGGCAAGGAGCAACTGTCTCTTTCAGTGGGGATTCTAGACATCTGTGTCAGAGCGTGTTAGAAAAGCTGAACTGGAAACGACTGTTCAGTTCATTTTCCTGTCTCAGGGCAGGTTCTAAGTAGTCCTGGCAGGTGTTTGTCTAATCTATTCATAAAGACCTCCAGTGACAGCAATGCTACAGCAGCCTAATGCATTCTGGGGTTTCCTTATTTTGTTAAAGTGTTTTCTCTAATCCTAATTTCAATCTATAGACAATCACTCCTCCTCTGGATATGACTACTGACCAAAAAAACCTCTTTGGGCACCTAGCTGGTGGAGAGAAGGAGGAGAGGAGAGGAAGATTTTTCAGAGATTAACATCTGTACACTACGGCCTAATCCCATCCCATCAGCCTCACTTTAATTAGAGTAGTGAACAATCATAGATTGTAGTATGTCTGTGAACCTTAACTCTTCTTCCAGCAAAAAGAGAACAGCATTTCTTCATTCTTTTAACATCTTAAACCCAAGAATGCTANNCTTAAACCCAAGAATGCTAACACATGTTTAAATATTGGGATTACCCCAGAAAAGGGCTACTAGAAAACCAAAAAAATACCTTAGGCAGTATTTCTCTGAATGGGTAATTCTATATTGCAGATAGCCCTCTCTACTATCTGCTCTGAATCAGCCAAATAGACAGGCTGTCACTACAGCAAGTGTGAGAACACACTTTAAACTACACCATAAGAGGACAAATCACATCACAGAGCTCTTAGCCAGGTTAATACATTTCTGAAAAACAAGTGCAAATAAATATGGTAAAATTGATTATTATTACATTTTCAAATGAAGTACTTGCTTCATCTGCCAAGAAATTGAGATTCTCACACTGACTACATCGGTCTCGTAGGTCTGAAAACTTGAGCTATAGAAATACCTCTACACAGTATAAGGTACCTCACTAAGTCAGGAGAACGAATTATTCCTTCTACAATGTTATCACGAATCTGCTGACGATCATTTTCATGAATGTTGAACGGAAATACTGCTTCTCCAGGAGGTGGCTCACGGTCCGGCCAGTACTGTGTCACCATGTTCTTCAGGTAAATGGCAGCTAAGTATAAACATTGGGGAAATAATAATTTAATTCTAACACCTCTCCACATTACTCTATGCTCCACATGTGGTACAGCTGAAAGTAGAACGAAGAGTTGAAAAGATGACTGAAAACCACTGCATGAGATCTTAACAATTATAGGCACGAAGGACAGCTGAGCCAGAAAACCATTTTTTTTTGTGATTCCACACAAGATAGGCCCAAGTGCCTGGTCCTAAACAGAACAGGATAGTATTTCAGTCAGCTTCTATTGGGGTACATTCTTAATTACAGCAGTCTTCCATATGGACATAATATTCCATTGTTCTAAACAAGCAAACAAAACTCTACATATCTGCATTTTTACTCATCCCTAAAACAACTATTCAAGCTCAGTAAGTGAAGTTTTGGGAGGCTCGTGTAAACAAACCATTGCACACGCAGATGGGACGCTCTGCTTGGGGAAATGCCCAGTATGAAACTGGCATGTGGCCTATCTTCTATTCAGACAGAAATGTTTGTTATGTATTCTCTAAGCTTTATCTCACGATTAGGATTTCCCATAATCCTTTAGAATTGTTCCCTTCTGTCTCACATGAAAGACCATGAAAAATAAAGTTAATCTTCAACTGAAAATAAAGCAGCATTTATGCCTCACTACTAA
>WEKW01000510.1:27455-38571 GCA_013389905.1 Sula dactylatra
GGGGCCGGGGGCGCCGGGGCCCAGCGCTGTTGCCAGCGCACCCCTGCGGCTGCCGCTGCTGTGTGGGGGTGCCCCCGCCTGTCACGGCCTGGGGGCCTCTTCTGGCACCTTGCAGCAGGTGGCAGCGCTGGCCAAGGCCTGCCAGGCCCGCAGACGCTTGGCTGCCCAAGCCACGGGATGCTTCCAGACCCTCTGCGCCGTCCGCCTGTGCCAGCACATGCTTTCACTGCACTTGGGGGAGGGGGGAATAGTAGTTTTCCTTCTTAGTAGTTTACTCCTTTTTATAGTAGTTTTCCAGCTTGGGTACCAGGCTGGATTGATCTGTGTTTGCTGACACGTGTGGTCTTTGCACAAGAATTGAAGTGCGAACACCAAGACTGAGGTCAGTTCTGTGGTGGAGAACCAACGTTATTCACACAGTTATCCAGGTAGCCAAGGCATGTGCAGCTGGACAATAAAAAAACCTCGCGACATGCAGGAAGATGGAAATTTGCTGCAAGGACGTTCTTAAAATGTGCAGTTGGGACCACATCATAATTCCTGCCATGCTTCTGAGTATGTTTCTTTGTGATACTTGTCCTCGTCATTATACAGATCAGCAGACTCTGCAAATGGTTGGCTTATCTTCGTGGTGATTGTGTGTGAAAGTGGGTGCTTGCTACTCAGGTTGTCAGGAGTATACAAACACCACTTCTAACTGCACGCGTTTGCCTCACTGTGATTCTCCACCTCTGTCCTCCTATTTTTCCCCTTAAATCCCAGAATGTGCAGGTGAACCAAAGGAAGATTGAAACATCTGTGCAGGTGTAAGATGATTATCAAAGGCACAGTTCAGAGACCAACAGTATGCCAGAAAAAAACCTCATGACGAATATGATCTTAGTGAGCCAAATCCTTTGGTTACTTCTGCAGGTGATGTTTTACATAACTTTACAAACCAGAGACGTGTTATTAACTGGTAGAAAGAACAGAGAGGCTATTTGGTGTGTTTTGGAAGAGTCAAACACAAGGGCAATTACAAGATCAGCCCATTATATGGATGCCTTATGAACACTATTGGACAATGTCATTTGTTTGTTGTAATTACAGTAGAAAATGTTATTTCTCATTACTGCTCCTTAATTAAGAAAACAGCAGTACTTCCCTCAACTTACATATTACCTGACCTATACTGACGAATACTTGTCTTAACAGTGCTGAATTTTTAAAGCAACCTAAGTTTGACCTCAAGGAAAATCAGACCAAGTTCCTGACAGAGTTGCTATCAAGATAAGTTAAAGAACCTTGGGAGATGGGAAGAAAACCTAGAAAAGCCTTACATGTTGCAGGTTACTCAGAATTAGTCCTTTGACTTTCATTTGTTTTGAAGTAGTATTTTAGCTGAGTGCTATGTGTACTTTCTACTGGCATAGAACAACTGCTACATTATCCTGCCAACCAAGTTCCTTTAGGATAGCATCTGGTTGTGAATTGTAGTTAGTAAGAGATCCTCATGGAAAAGTATGAGAAAGACGACGAAGATCCTTTGTGTGGTGTGCTACAAGCAAAAGTAATCCACTGTTTTCAACATAGGGTTTACTTCACTGTAGGAAACTAATGCCAAAGTGATTGGGTCTGTACTTAGCATAAAGCCTTCATTCCAAATCAACCACAGCCCTTACTCATCTAAGACCCAAACAGTCCAAAAGCTATATGAATGAATACTCTCCAGCCAAATTAGTACTTCACAATATTTTTTTTTTCAAGTACAACACCACCTGGAAATGTTCGGCCAGCAGATAAGAATTTATAAGCTTTTTCATTCTAAACAGAATTGTTTATATTTGGGAGACAAGACACAAAATTAAGTTGCTCAGAGACTTGTGAACAAGTGCATAAGGAGAGTTAATTCATTTTTATCTGGTTATGGTACAGTACATCTCCAATTAGAATACACAGCAGACTTTTCATATCCTCCATGAGACTCCCAAACTTAATTTTCTTGAAAGACGTGTATAGATTTGATAAAGAGCTAGCAAGGATGATCTGCAGCAGGTAAATGTATGCCAGGCCTCCAGATACAAGATTTTGATCAGAGTAAAAATTCTGAAGCAGTCTACCCCGCTGACTGTTTTGCTGGAGCAGCTGTCGATAATTTACAGCAGTCAGGGAGGAAGAGGTACGTAAAGTGAACCAGCACAACAGAGCAGTGACATTCTCTGCAGCACCACTGTAGCCTGCAGGATGGAGGTTTCCTTAGCTGCAGGAAGTTAGCCACGACAATTCTGGTAGATCATTTATGGTCTCCTCTCACTTCCATAACCTGGAAGAAACACGAAAGTCACAAGTCCATTAGTACTTTGAAAACTTTAAGAAACCTTCTGGCATGGTCTAACCCCAGTAACCAGCACCACACAGCCGCTCGCTTGCTCACTCCCCCTGGTGATGGGGGAGAGAATCAGAAGAGTGAAAGTGAGAAAACTTGTGGGTTGAGATAAAGGCAGTTTAACAGGTAAAGCAAAAGCTGCGTGCACGGAAGCAAAGCAAAGCAAAACAAGGAATTCATTTACTTGTTCCCATCAGCAGACAGGTGTTCAGCCATCTCCAGGAAAGCAGGGCTCCATCAAGTGTAATGGTTACTTGGGAAGACAAATGCCACCACTCTGAACACCCCACCCCCCTTCTTTCTTCTTCCCCCAGCTTTAGATGCTGAGCATGATGCCATATGGTGTGGAATATCCCTTTGGTCAGTTGGGGTCAGCTGTCCCAGCTGTGTCCCCTCCCAGCTTCTTGTGCAGCCCCAGCCTGCTCACTGGTGGGACGGGGTGAGGAGCAGAAAAGGCCTTGACTCTGTGTAAACACTGCTTAGCAGTAACGAAAACATCCCTGGATTATCAACAGTATTGTGGTCACAAATCCAAAACATAGCCCCATACTAGCTACTTGGATGAAAATTACCTCTATCCCAGCCAAAACCAGCACACCCTCCTATTTCAGGGTTGTTCCAGTATTTCACAGAACTCGGAGAAAGAAACGTGGAAATTCACTCACTCCAAATCAAAACCTAGTGTTAGCTCCTTATAGCTTATCTTCAGCAGGCTGCACAAGATAACTGAATGGAGAGAATTTAGGTGGCATTCCAGTTGCACAGCAAAAGACAGCATTTGGAAGTTAGCAGAACTACGATGCCCCTTTGTATGTATTAATTAGACCTGATTATCATCTCTATATAGTGAATGCACTCTGGTGGTGCAACAAACTTCATTTAACTACGGAGGCAAAAAAAGTATTGGCAGACAGTATTTAAGTGAAGTCTATACTGGTCTTACCTCAAATATTTTGAAGTTTTGAAACTCACCTGTTCAATGCTTCACCCAGAAGTAGAATATGGATCTAGGTCCTTAGTCTGGACATACTGAGGTAGACTAAACTGTGTCAGTTTATAAATAATGCACTGAAATACTCTGAGAAGCTTTCAAGACAAGTATTAACCTAGAAACATAAAGAATGAGGATTGAGGTCTCAATATCCTAGTGTTTATTATTATGGGAAATCCTGTGAAGTCATATTTCTAGGTATTTTGAAGATTAAATAGCAATTTTCTGCCAGTGGATTTTGGCCAGCTATTGGTGTGAAAAGCAGGTGTTTTGCTTGGTCTTTTGCAATATTTTTTTAAAAAAATGGAGTCTTAACACTGAAGGTTCAGTTACTAACCTTTTGAGTCACATCTAGTCTGAAAACTTTTTTATGACAGCACCTGTTCAATTGTACTTATGTTCCTTTTTGTAACAGGTTGGCTAGAGCTGTGTTCATGGCTCCAACTAGAAACACAGTGAAAGCCAATAGTTCTGGCTAAGGAGGTGCTATGTGAGAATGCTATAGGATAAAATTGATCATATATTCAGTTACTGCATGGAAGAAACTTGTCCGGTTGTATATTTTTTTAAATAATAAATATCAGGGGGAAAACAGACTGTAGAGGTGATTCCAATTCAGGCTGATAAAGCTTACAAAAGTATGAAGTCTTTTAAAGCCATCCTGTCCTGGTTTTGGCTGGGATAGAGTTAATTTTCTTCCTAGTAGCTGGTATAGTACTGTGTTTTGGATTGAGTAGGAGAATAATGTTGAAAACACACTGATGTTTTAGTTGTTGCCAAGTAGTGCTTACACGAGTCAAGGACTTCAGCTTCCCATGCTCTGCCAGGTGCACAAGTTGCTGGGAGGGGGCACAGCTGGGACAGCTGACCCCAACTGGCCAAAAGGGTATTCCATACCATAGGACATCATGCTCAGTATATAAAGCTGGGGGGAGTTGGCCGGGGGGCAGCAATCGCAGCTCAAGGACAGGCTGGGCATCAGTTGGCAGGTGGTGAACAGTTGCATCACTTGTTTTTCTTGAGTTTTGTTTTTCTGTTATTTTCCTTTTCATTACAATTTATTATTGTTATTTTATTTCAATTATTAAACTGTTCTTAACCCCTGAGTTTTCTTACTTTTGCTCTTCTGATTCTCTTCCCCATCCCATTGCAGGGGGCGGGGGGGGAAGGGCCGGTAAGCAGCTGTGCGGTGCCTGGTTGCTGACTGGGGCTAAACCACAACACATCTATTATGTGATTTACCATCAAGTTTACTATCAAGAAATGGTGTAATGATTAGCTCGCATGCTTCATCATATCTTCACACTTCTTGCTGTGACAGTGTGTACTCCTTTAGTTAGGAATTTTAAAAAAAAAAATCCATCTTATACAGATGGACAACCAGCTCTGAAATTGAGATGCTTACCTCGGATATCTTAAACATACTCAAGCTAAACATACATAAAAGCTTTGCTAGATCTGCCAGTAAGAAATGAGGTAAGTCTCAAACAAATGGGTCCACCAAGCAGTTGTCCAGATTTGACTGAACTGGAGCATTAAAAAGCAACATACACTTCATGTATTCACAGTAATCACATCTGAGGTTGCCAAAGGCTGAGTTTATTAGCCACGCTTAGAAGTACTGGTAACTTGTCTTAAAACTAAGAAACCCCTCATACAAGTACATATAATAAAACCAAGTAGGATACACTATATGCTAAATGAAGAAGCCCACACTAAAGCAGTCTGAAGCACAAAGGATACCTGCTATTACACACAGAATAGGGCTTGTTTATTTACAAGTCCCTATGCAGACAGCATAAGAGGAGTGACTAGGTCAGTGCTCTAGGCATCTAAAAACCTCAACTTGCAGGTCTGTTAGAAAAGCAATGAAGTCTGTTTGCCCACAGCTGCAGAGCAATTGCAAGCTGAAAATTATCATAGCTCTTAGGCCTATCTACTCTATTCCCATATTAATACACAAGGGGAGTTAGCAGTTTGAGCAAAAAAAAGTGTTAAACACCTGCCACTTAGCCTTTAAGTATTCTAGAACTAAGCCTCTTTATTGGCAAAAGTCAGAATCAGCATGTTTAAAAATACAAAATACAAGCTTATATTCAATGGTTAGGGCTTGATATTTTTGTCCATAGTAATTAAAAAAGTAGGTTCCCTAAAGCTTTATCCCAAATTTCTCATCTCAGAACTTGCCAAAGGAATTAAACCAAGACTCAAAGTATGATCACCCTCTAGAAATCTACATGAAAAAGAAATCTGAGCTTGGAATAAAACTAAGATCTTTATGGCAGTAACTTCATGAAGTCATGCGGGACAACTTGTTTTGGTATCCACAGGGTAGCAGGGGAGAACTGCCTGAAGTTGGAAGTTTTGAAATCATTCACCAAGAAACAGCAGCTTTATATGGGGTCTGAAGTATATTCCATTTAAGTTTTTAGTTTCATCTAAATAAGCAGATAGCCGAACTGCTTTTACTTTGCATAGTTCCAGTTCAGCCTTAGATACACCAGTCAGGCTTTTGCACTATCTACCTTAGCACACTCAGATACTAAGTACATCCTACTGCCAAAACAAGCTCTTGAAGCTTTTAAAAGTAGGAAAAGCCAGAGACCTACAGGCTTCTTAATAGTTCATACTTCCTTTTGAAATATTGAAATGGTTTTAGTATTTGACATGCTGCAGCTTAGACAAGGACATACATCATGGCTTTTCAGTTCTCAGGCAACAGCAGATAGCCAAAGACTGGTCACTTCATAAATGCTTCCTAGCATTTGTATTCAGGTTTGATTTAAAATGCAAGCAGCAGGCTTCAACTACAAATACAAAGTTTCTCAGCAGTTCTCTAAAAGGAGGAGATAACTTGCATTACAACCTGTGTCTCACAGGGGAAGTGAAGCCATCTATGTTTGTGCTTCACAAGGGTCAATTTTAACTTTAAAATATATTGCAGCTGAGTAGCAGTGTGAGCCAGCCCTTCAGTGACTGCTTTGAGGTTTAAGAATTTCAACTACATCACTACTGAAGGACAGGTGAAGTGACAAACCTAGACTTTGACAGGATATGCATTTAAAATAAGTAGTCCTAATGAAGTATTGTAGCATTTCACTTCTAACTTCTTGACCTTTCAGTTAAGGAAGCAGGTACATAACTAAATCTTGAATTCATTTTGATCAAGGGAACACTAGTTCTTCCTTGATGCCATTCTCAAAATAAACAAGTAATCACACTTAAACTATACAGTTTACCCTGAATTATTGAAACTTGAAGACCAGTTCTATGTAATAGCATGCAGGTACACCCCACATCAGGAATATGCTCAGTTTGATGTATTTTAAAAATAAAGACCACTGGCAAGATTAATACTAAAATGCATATTAACTTGTTTTATTGAGGCACAACAAGGCATTGTGAATAGCCCATACTTGAGGCAATCAATAGTGTAGTAAGCTGGACATTAATACAGTTTAGGGTAAGTGCAAAACAATATACATTCACAGCTTTACTAGCAAGGCTACATCACAACTGATAAAGTGCCAAATTAGTGCTGATTCAGTACCCCAACTCTCCATGATTTCACCTTGCACCACAGGACCACCATTTCCCCCAATAATGGAACCACATATCATCTATAAAGTCAGTAGTAAGTGCAAAGCTAGTCCCACCCCCCTCCACCAAGGTGTTTGGAGCAGCTCTTTTGTAAACATCGCACTGGATTTTAGTCCTGATAAAGGAGGTATCCCGAAAAGGTGGAGTATTTCCAGCTACTTCCATAGATGGCTCCGCGATGGAGACGCAGCCAGATCTGATCTCCCTGGAACAGCTGCAGGACCGCATGGTTACTAGCTGTTTCATGATCAGGAGCCCCATCATTTGCATATGCTGACACTAGGACCTCTTCATTCTTCATGAGATTCACATACAGGGGAACATTTACGGCCAGTTTCAGCATGTGGAAGATGAAGACATATGTACCATTCACTGGACAGTTGAACCTACCAAGCTGGATATCAAAAGTTTCTCCAAGGTTGTTCAGCAACAGATCAAACACAATTGGCTGGTCTAGAGTTCCAGGGGCCAAGTTAGATGTTCTAGCGGCAGAGAAGGCAACTCTCATCTGCTGTGGGAGGGGGTAGACATGCACTGGTAGTATGGTGGCAGCTTGGCTCGTCACTGGCATATCAACAGGGGTGATGCTGCGAGAGTCTCCCTGTCCAGAGTCCCCACTGTTAAAGGTTTCATTGTCTCGTTCTGGACTGCTCACCTGAGAGGAATCACTCCACCCTGCTGTTAAAGATCATTAGCAATGATACGTAAGTATTACAACAGAAGGAGACCCTTAAACCTGCAGGCATAATCTTAAGCAGCAAGCTTATAGGCTTTGCAACGGATTTGTCTTTCAGCTACAGGAAGTTGTCAGAGGACCCCTGTGAGAACAGAACTTTGAAGCTGGTTTAAATTCATCACACAGCATTCAGCAGGATGGACCATAATTTAACTATGAACAATGACTTTTCATACTTTTAAGTAGGAGAGAGCACGAGTTTGGAATAGTTTTAGCTTTAGTATTTACCACATACATTACCACCACAAAAAAGCATGTGCTAGCTTCTGAGTGGAGATAAAAAATAATTTCTGAAAAAACTGGCACGATTACCAAGAGCCAAGTGGTCATTTAGTCACACCTTCAAGACCTGAATTTGTACTTCAAGTTACCTCAATTCTGTTTTTCTGGAGCCACATTCTTAGGTCATTTCAACTTATGATGCTAGAATATTAAGTTTGAAGAACTAGAATTGCTTTTAAGCTTTCTGCATCCCATTCCCCAAAACGAAGCTGCTTATCTTTTCAAATATCCAAGTTCAAAGGGTCTAGAATGGAAACATTAACAGATCTAAGAAATTTAAAGCAGTCACCTTTAAGTTTCAAAGCCACTTATTTCCACTGGAAAGGAATACCTTAGAATATCAAATAAAACTAAGTTACTACTGATACTACTGTGTGTTAACTCACCACAATCTCATTTTTCTTTTAATTTTCTTCTGAAGTAAATTCGATAAGTCCTCCCCTGAGACAGGACCTGCTTTATCCTAAAACAGTTTCCATTATATGCCATAATTTCCCTTTATTCTTCAAAGTAGTGATCTATAGTTACTATTCATCTTTCTTTTCACCTATAGCACTGCAAGTCCAGCTTTTCCCAGAAGATTTTCCAGGTTTAAATTATCTTTTAACAACTTTTCAAAATACATGCTATTCATGCTTGGATTGAAACAGCTAGTCTTATGTATTTCTTCCAGCATGGAAGTAAAAAGTAAACATGTATTCCCAAACAAAACTTCTTCTATGAAAAATAGGATCTTAAAAGTTTCTGGGATCTGATAGCTCACCCAGAATCAGGGGAGACCACACAATTAAGGAATGAAGCCAAACGCAACATGGGAACCAACCTGTGTGTATTTCCTGGTCAGTTTATTTGTGAAGAAAGCTCAGTAAGGTACCATTGTGTCAGAACTTTGACATGTGAAGACACCAAATTGAAAGGTGACATTATATCTGCTGCTATGCAATGCTGACTGTCTAAGAACAGTACTTAAGCTTTCACCTATCTTGGTTAATTTACACCAACTTTGATCTATTTGATCAGTGACAGCACGCTTTCTCACTATTCACAGCAACACTCCACTTCAGCATCTGCTATGCCCAAGCATGTACGTGTACCACTGGGAACCTGATGTTAGCCTTACCTCTTGAATTTGCTCGAGGACCAGTAGTTATCCCACCTCGTTTATAGCACTGCTGGTAATTAACATCCTAAAAAGAACATAAGTATTAGCAAGATTGCTATAAGCAAATCTGAAGATAAGTGGGACTACCAAATACAGTATTTTTTTAATTTGTACAATTCATTCAAGCTCTAGACAGACAATGATGGAGTTCAGAATTAAGATGCAGATAAACAGCCTTATTAATAGAAAATTTACTTTTACAATAGCTTATATGAAATTAAAAAGAGCTATTTCAATGGCAGTTCCAGCAAGTTAGTTTCTGAACTATACATTCAGTTCAGTTCATTGAGCATTACCTTAAATCTGAGGTCTGTTAAAAGTCCCAAGTCTGTACAGAAGAATATATCTCATTTCAAAGCTGAAGACCCTCCTCCCACCAGGAACCTTTGCTTTCTTACACATTTTTTGTGGATTTTTTTTTTTTTTGCCTAACCACATTCTCAGTAATCCATTTAAGAGTTCATTATTTTATACTACAGATGCATTGAGGACTAACTTTAAAATCCACAATAAAATGGACTCATTATGCCACATCTTTTGCCATGTTTGTATTTGGGAGATTCCCTTCAGACTAGAATCAACCTGTCGTACAGAGACGCTATCTGTCTGAACCGAGTTCCTATTTCAACTGCTGTCTACTGTTCCAAAAAAGGGTTTCATCTGGGAAACAAAACTAAACTCTAGCTTTTAAAGAATAATGCATCTGTTAAGATAATGAAAAGCTACAGCATTAGAAGAATTCTTCCATACAGTGCTCAAGAAGGCTCCTGGAAACAAAGTCAATGCTTACCCTCTGAGAGTATGGCATTCCAGCATAGTCTCTACCAGGGAACTGCAGCTGGCCATAGTTGCCATTAGTTATTGAAGGTGAGCCTCTGTAAGCATCAAAACCTGTTCAAATAAGGTTGATTATTTGATATTATTTATAGTTTGGTTTACAAGTCCAAGTCCAGAATACAACTAGAGCTCCTTTTGGCAATCATCACATGTATTATATAATGAATTACACATCTATTCCTTATTTCAGAGTCTCACTACTCCTACAAAGAATGCATTTCATTAGCTGCTCTGAACTACCCAATGTATACATCAAAATTACATGTTCAGAAGTATTACCTGACCTTAATTGCCTGTTTGATATTAATGGGACTTCACAGAACAGCTGAAAAACTTGCTAAATCCAGAGACAGAATTTAGCAGAATTAAGAAATGCTTTGTTATTACAGATGCTTCGCTATGACTGTTATACATTTAAGTACTATAATATTTAAGTGTTTGGTAATGTAATAGCTAAAGATGTTAACTGCCGATAAGTTAGAACTACACAACTCACTTTCTGGTACATATTCCTACAAGGCATTGAGCAGTCTGAGCTCAGTAACTGAGACAACTTCTATCACAGACTAAGAAGTGCCCTTCCACTTCAAAGTGGAATAGGCCACAGCTATCACAATCTTAAGCTGGTATCTGCTGAGAGTCAGCTGAAGCTTTCCATAGTACTTCAGCTAGCAGCACAATAGCAACTGGTTAGCAGAGACCAAACAGTCCTTCTCTTAAAACCCTTCAGTTCATTATTAATCCAGAAGGGTTCTCCACTACTGGGAACCTCTCCCCCTAAACCCAGTTCCTGCTGGTAATATTAAAGCCAGCAGTGCTAAGCAAAGAGTATCTAGTTTTAGGCAGATACCGCAAGTGACATCTGAAGAGAAAATACCCACTCAGAATGTTAGCAAGACAGATGCCAACAGAAAGAATAAAGGAGGTAAAAATTTCAGAAGTGTAAATGAAATAGGAAGCAGAAAAGTCTATACAATTAAGTAATTTAATAACCTATTAGTGAAAGTTTCTATTTTCATAATTCAAAAGGCTATGAAATTGTTCTGCCAGTTCACCTGACACCCAAAATACAAATAAAAAGTCAGAATGAAGTTGATTAAACTCTACAGAGGAAGACCCCACTCTCTGCACATTGCTCTTAAA
>WEKW01000511.1:8979-22921 GCA_013389905.1 Sula dactylatra
AACTCACATTGACAAAAGGCAGACAGTCCAGTTTCTGGGAAGTTTTATTTTCCTGCAAGAACAAATTTAGTCCAATCAGATCAAAATCACACACTTTCAAAGTATTGCATGGATCAGAAATTTTGCAGTGTTCATTTCCAGGTTTTGTTTTTTCTCCTTATTCATAAAACCCTGATATACAGGGAAATGCATCTTGGAAGTTTCATTAACACTAATAGTGGTGTAATTGGCCAAAACTGAGTAAGTATTTCACTGAACAGTTGCACCTCTCTTCAATTCAAAAGATCATGAAAGACTGAGTAAAAGCAGACTCTGGTCTTGAAAAGTGAGGGTCAGGGCTGCTGGACTCCTCACTGTAAATCTAAGAGTTTAGCCCACCTAAAGGTCTGGAACTTCACAGATTCAGGGGTTACAGCCCACCAGATGAATCCCTCTTCCAAGGGAGAGCATGGAAGCTGTGGCCTGACTATTTTTTACAAGGAGAGGGAGCCTAGAAAAAAAATCCACTTCACCCTTTCCTGGACTTAACAAAATGGTCATTGAACTGGAAGTACTTCAAAATAATCTGAGCTCAATAAACTACTCCTGAATTAATGCTGTTAACTTTCTAACAAGTTTTCAAGAAAAAACTGAAATATTTCAGTTTCTGGGCCTTTCAAGTCATAGTGACTGAAAGGAAAATACATTTATAAATTTCGTTCCAATATAAGTTAACCAGTTTAGAGTATACACAAGGGTGCATTTAGAAAGAGAAATGAAAGGGAGTTTTGATTGTTCAACAGCCAACTGACTTATCTGCTCCCAGCAGAGTCTCTTTGGTGCTGGCACACCACTCCTGTGTCTAAATGGAAAGCAAAAAATGATCTGTTTCAAGAAAATTCTGTTGTTGGTGATGGGTACTCATGAAGGATGGGACTTTATTAAGGAAATGTTAGCTTCATGTATGCAATTACCAGCATGTTATGTTTTTTCCTTTAAATCTATTGCTGTTAAACATGAGCCTGCTTGGCAACCTATAGAAGAATCTACACGAAAAGATGCAATCTGTTACAGTTACAGTAATCTGCAATAATTATTTCATAATTCAGAACTGTGGAGGTGTTGCATCCATACCTGAAGCATTAACAACCTGAAAGCGTATAAACAACTTCAGTGTCAAAGAGTCTCTTTTCCCACAAAGATTCACCATAGTATTAAAATTCACACCTGAGGCTGCANTGAGGCTGCAGGGTAGGGATGGTAACAGCTGAATTGGAATAAAGTATACTCTAGATAGAGTTCATTCTATCAGACTGACTTTTCAGATTAGTTTCACTTTGTATCCTTTCCACAGAGTTTGATGAATGCAGTGAATGCATTAAATGAAACTTGATTCTTTGTGTTTTAAACATAGAACTGAGTACAAATAAATTACTCTAATAAATGTATATTTTCCATAATGCAATGACATTTTACATAGTTATCAGCTGCTAATGATGTTTTAAGAAATTGCATTTTTAAAAGTCAGACTACATGTGCTCATGGAATATATCTGGCAGCCTCAGAGAAAGCCTGTCACACTAAACAAGTTATTTTTCTGTAAGTTATCTGATAAGTGGCTCATATCCCTGCAGAGCTCTCATATAGATCTTTAAAAAAAAGTAAGAAAATCTCATTACGATCACAATATGGTCCTGGATGTTTTGTAAAGGCAACAACTCTTCCAGACAACTTGATATTCCAGCCCTGGGAGGGACTCCTCCCTGTGTTTTGGGAGCCCCGCAAGCTGTTTCTGAAATTCCAGTATAATCACCAGTTTTATACCAGAAATCCCATGGAAGAGGCCTGATTGGAATGTGTGCATTTTAGAAAACTGTATGATTTTTTTTAAGACTTCTTTTTGTAGCTCTGCTTAGTGGAATTGACTCAAACCTCAGCCTTACAAGTACGGAAATATTTTCCTTCCCAACCTGTGAAAACATGGTCACTTGTTCAACTTCAGAAAGAACATATTCATATGCCCTTCCATGCTGCCTCTCACGCCACATACACAAGGACATCTCTTTAACTTTCAAATCATTCCTTAAAATTTTTCCTTGGGATGCTTACAAAGAAGCAAGCTGAGATGAAGCTAAGACCATTGACCATTATTAATGATCACCAGATTGACCGATATTATCTCATTTCCCTAAAATCCCTTGGCTGCCTATGTATATTGGTTTCATGCACAAATTTATTTCGCAGCCTTTGGTGATGTGGGTTCAGGATCCAGTGTGCCTCCTTTCTTCATACAATGTAGACACCATGGCACTTTCAAAAAATAGACTTGGTATGGCATTTAGATCAAGATCAATATACTTACATGAAAGGAACTTACATGTGAGATAGGTATTTAATTTCCTTTTATATTTAGTGACAATATAGTCAGTGCCATCAACAGAATTTACTGAGTAGTTCAATTCACCTTTAAAGAGACACAGAAAGTTCAGTTCAGTATCCTAGACTTAGACATCTAAAGCCATTTGAGGTGCTTTAGAGTATTCAAGATAAAAGGATAGAACTGGCAGATACGGTACACTACCAATGATCTTCTGAAGTAACACTTTAGGCCATTTCAAATGACAATGGAGATCTGAATTGCATCCTTAGTCTGAAATTGAATTCCATGTTCAGCATGTAGAGGGTAGTCTAGATTATTTAACTCTCTTCTGCCATTAATAGAGAGAGCCAAGGTATCTCTGGCAGACAATTTGGAAAGTTTGTATGACTGATTAGGTACCTGGAGCTCACTAAAAATTAGCTCAATTTAAATGTTTATCCACATTCTTTTCTAGAGACACCTTCTTGGGGTTATACAGAAGGCATATCTTTTCATTTGGTGGTCCATAATCTGGCAACCTCTATATTTCTAAACCCATTCAATTACAGTGAGTAATGCCTGACCCCAAGGCCAAGTGGAAAGACAAGGAAGGCCTACGCTGCTTAGAACTATTTCCTTCTAAAACTCTCAGGCTGTGGTTGAGTGCCATAGACTAGGTCCAACATCTGTGTTTTTGACTGTTCTCTATTCCCTGTGCTTTTACCTAAGGCACCCATTGCTCACATCATACAGACTGTGCAGAACTGGGACGTCTGATCTCCTGAAACTGAGTCGTTAATACATTAGAGCAGATATTCCTGTGGATGCTCTTGCTGTTCCTCTGAATATCCTCCTAGTTAAACCACTGACCCCATGTACAGATAAAAGGTACCAGCTGGACAAGTCACCCATATCTTTCCTTCCAGAAGACAACAGTTTCTGAAAGACTACTAAAGAAGACTTATTCTGATCCAGCTGGTGGTTAAACTGGCATTGATCTAGTGATTGCTCATTTAAAACACGCTTGCTACAGGACTGTAGTCTAAATTTAGCATAGTGAATGTTTTTGTTCAAAGGCTGTGCTAGTCAACAATCTCCAGTGCTGGAAAATATTATAAAGATGGCTGGGAACAGCAGGCTGTCTGTTTTTTCCAACATCATTAGAAATTACCAGCTCTGAAAAGAGACCCAGGCTCCCGGTTAGCCTGGAAATGAAATAAGAACCACCTATTTCTCCAATACAGATCTTGAATTAATTCTGGCTTCTGGTTGGAAACATAATCATTTCCCTTTATTTTTTATGTTCTTGAAAGGTTTTTTTGATTCTTACTGGGAGTTGATGTGACAGGACAATACCAATGTTGTACTGTTTGTACAGAAACAAGAGAGAACAAGAAAAGTGGTCCCCTGATGGAGGCCTCATAGGGAAAGGTGTACATCTGAGAGAAGAGAGGGAGAGAAGGAGGAAGGAAGAAGGGAGAAGAAGGGGAGAAAGAGGGAGATTAGTAGAAAGAGGAAGCTGAAAGCAGAAAGCTGTAAAGTGAAGACTAGACCATTGTTAGGTTGCTGCTTCCAGGATTTTGTTTTTGCTGAGCTCATGTCCTGCAGCACTAAGTGCATCCTGCACACTATGAAAGAAGCAAGTTTGGAAAGGCAAGTAGAGGCAGAAATACTCTCTGGCCTAACCTCTCACAGCAGATTGGCTGGGCTGCTGTGGCGAGTCAATTTTACAGTGGAGATGGGACGAGTTTGGAGCCAAGCTTGAGCACAGACTGTGGGTGAACTACAAAACCCTCAGTTTTTTAAAGCAAAAAGGAGTGGTAAGAGGCTGTGCAAGTTGTTGAAATGTGTCAGACTTAGAGACCTTGGCTACGCTGTTATGGTACAGGTATACTGCTGCTTTGTCTTCAGTGGGTGACACTAATTGAAGTGCCTTTGGTATGTGTTGATAATCAATGTTCTTCATAAATGAAGGTGGCAATATTTCAGTGGAAGCTTATCAGATCCATGTCTGTGTAAATTGCTACAGTTATCTATCTCAGAGGCTTTAAGTAAATTTTAATATTTGCACAATTGTAAACACATTTAATGAATAGGAAACATAGAGGTATTCTAAAAAAGCATCTTTAAAAAAACCAAACTCAAACAAACAACAAAAAATCCCAGCCAAAACCCTGTATGACAAGTGTTTCATTTTACTTTATTCCAGCCTTGACTAGAGTGAAGGAGAATATTTTATTTTAGGAACACAGTTTAAGAATAAATCGCTGTTCAAGACAGCACTGGAGTAGTTGCTTAATTTCCATTGGCACCTGTGGGACCTAAGCACATGATTCATATTATACAGATGCTTAAGTGCTTCCCTGAATAGGACTGTGACACAGTGACCCAGCCCCAAAACTGTATTAATGTATTATATGCAGTCTCTATAATATGCCAGCAAACCAGAAATAACATGGCTGCTTGTGCCAAAAACATCTCATGATATGTAGCTTAAGGAATACTACATTGTAGGTTTACTACTGTAATTCATTTTTATCACTGCGATTCAGCTCATTTCCTGAGAGAAAAGGTAAACAGGATAGAAGAATCAGCACTCCATGATTCCTCTGTACCTAAAGAGATTTATTCTCAAATAAGCTTGAGAGCATTCCTTTTGCATTTTGATAGACAGCAAGCACCTAGAAGAAAGGCCATGCTATTCCCAGGCCTCTCAAACAGTAGAGAAATGAAAGGATTCCTAAGACCTGGGTTGAAACTTTGTCAACATTCAGCAGAAAAACCTCAAATGTAAGTGAAAGGCAGAAATACTCGAATCCAGAAGAATAAATTCATTCAGCAGCCCCTCAGTTCACTAGTTGAGAAATACCCTCCCATGTGACAGCTAGGATAAGACGCATTTTAAGATTGTTTCCTTATTTTTATCAGTTTCCTTTGTAGGTGTTTCCAACTTTATAATTAAGAACCTTACTCTTTTGCTTAGCTGGAATACTACTTGTCTTCATATTAAGTCCAGAGTTCAAACTGATTAGATAAATCTGGGGGAGTACATAACACATGTTCAAGCAAAAAAATCTAAATAAATCAGTGTTGCAAGTAAGGTCACTAAGGTCTATAGTTTGAGAGGAATTAGGGATCAAGAGAGATGGTATGCTTCTTGCTAAATTCCAGTGCTTGGTTAAGGGTCTGAAAGAAACAGGAATTGCTCCTAGATGGTATTAGGTAATTCATGACTTTGAACTACACTGTCTCAGGGAAGTAAGGCCTGAACTGCTCTTTGTATTGAAAAGCATTGAAGCTGGAAGGCTAGAATGGAAATAAAGGCAGACATCTGGAGCTGGAGAAATGACAACAGGTAGTGAAGCTGGGCAGGAGATAAATTCAACAAGGTGAAGTCCATCCTGTGTAAATGGAGGCAGGGGCTGGAGGAGCTCAGAGCATTGAAGAACTCTGGTTGGAGAACCAAAAGGCCGGGTGTGACTTGAATGTGGGGATGTCACATGAGAGGGTGGTACATTGTTGTGGTTTAACGCCAGCAGGCAACTAAGCACCACACAGCCACTCGCTCACTCCCCCTCAGCGGGATGGGGGAGAGAATCAGGAAGGTAGAGGTGAGAAAATTCATGGGTTGAGATAAAGGCAGTTTAATAAGTAAAGCAAAAGCCACGTACACAAGCAAAGCAGAACAAGGAATTCATTCCCTCCTTCCCATGGGCAGGCAGGTGTTCAGCCATCCCCAGGAAAGCAGGGCTCCATCACATGTAGTGGTTACTTGGGAAGACAAATGCCATCACTCCAAATATACCCCCTTTCTTCTTCTTCCCCCAGCTCCATACACTGACCATGACGCCATATGGTGTGGGACATCCCTTGGGTCAGTTGGGGTCAGCTGTCCCAGCTGTGTCCCCTCCCAACTCCTTGTGCCCCCCCAGTCCACTCGCTGGTGGGGTGGGGTGAGGAGCAGAAAAGTCCTTGGTTCTGTGCAAGCCCTGCTCAGCAGTAACTAAAACATCTCTGAATTATCAACACTGTTTTCAGCACAAATCCAGAACATGGCCCCATGCTAGCTACTGTGAAGAAAATTAACTCTATCCCGGCCAAAACCAGCACATATATGGAGCATATACCATAGAGTAAGAAACGTTTAGAGATTGTGATGAAAAAGATTATCACCTGCAGGCGGGTATCATTGCTGTAGACCCTTCACTTAAATGCAAAGAGAGCAGAAGCAATTTGTTTCCATGCAGGTTTGCATCTGGGAAGACTTTTGCTGAGGTGGATTCAGGGCACTTCCAGAGCAGAGTATCTCATCAATGCAGTTTTATAAACCTCCTGCAATTACCTTAATTTAAGGAGGCAGTAAAATTGAGTCTGTGTTTTAGAAGTGAACTGGTCTGTTGCATTCTCTCCAGAAGGTACAATCCTGATGACCTATGACAGTATTGACAGCATCAGAATTACTTAGTTCTTATCACCTGCTCACAGATGATGAGAAAAACTTTTCAAAAACCGGTCCACAAATACTTCCATGAAAAGAAATTCAGCAAAAACATAGTGAACAAAAGATTGCAAAGATCTGGAAAGCATTACCAAGGAAACTGGGTGTTTAATAGAGTACTGCAGGCCAGCTGCTTCCTACGGGACAGAGGTGGCAGGGCAGAACATCTCAGCCAGGGCCAGTCCCCCTCAATCAGGAGCAGGGCAGGCTGGGGGCAGCTGGGGCAGCCCTAGCCCTGGGCATCGGACACCTCCATGGGGATGGGGACAGGATGAGGCCAGCTTGGGACAATGTCCTGTGGGTGGGGGTCAGGATCCAAATCAGGGAGAAGGACCAGAGTCAGCCCCAACGTGGGATGGCCATGCAAGGCGGTGGGGATGGAACAATTTGTTATTGATGCCTGATTCCCGAGAAGCCACGTGAATACTGCAATGTGTAGCCATGGCAACACGTGCACTCAGAAATAAAAATGTCACAACTGCAAATTTCTAAATTTAAGTGTTTAATAAGGTTTAAACCACAGAGTTTAAATTACTCTGTTTAAACTGATTTCCATAGTTTATGAATTGAACCTTAATTTTGGTACAATGACTGAATTGTAATCTAACTGATGAAAGACACACATGACTATTTCCCATGTTGCTGCCAAATACTCAGTTAGTGCTCACATGGCATTAATACTCGCTATGTTTCCTAAAGGGCCCACAGCATATATTTGATTTCACTTCCCTCATATTTGAAATAATTGATTTTTATTCATGGAAACAGATTCTATTCTATCTTTTATGTTGTTAAGGTGGGTCCTCAGGTAAACTTTCTAAGTCCTATTATCTTCATTGAAATTACCCCAAAGATTCACAAATGGGGGAAGTGGGCTTGATCCCCACTTTATTCAATCTAGCCTCAAAGACTTGGCTTTGGTGGTTATTTCCTTCTCTCAGAGGATTTACACAGAAGACAACTGCTTTGAATTCCTGGGTTGGTACAGGTCTGAAATCATCATCCACCTCTTTTTTTATTACCTACAAAAGAATAAACAGAATTCCACACAGCCATTTAAATGAGCTTAAAGTCCAATGTATTAAAATATTTCCCACAAAAGTCTTCTTGAGTAGAACCTGTTCTGTCATTCAAGCATGTTCAAATACAGAGTTTGCATGTTCTGCTTTCTCACAAAAGCCTTGGTAGGAAATATTAAAACACAATGCAAGAGTTCTCTAAAAAAACCCCCAAAATTCTCTAGTTTGATTGCAGTTATAATATATTTGAGTGTCTAACATATCACTACTCTGTTGCTTTGTGAATCAAGAAGCATTTTTATTTCTAGATGTTCTTTCAGCCACTAACAGAATTTCTAATCAACACGAACAATTTTGTCTTTTGTTACCTTGCTATTAATTGTGGCAAAGATCCTATTTACGTTGGTGTGGCACAAAGCAAAATTTTGAATACTGCAGGAGAAATAGGTTGTGAATTCCCATTCTGTCTTATATTCAATAGGTTCAATAGGTTGCCTAGTACAATGTGGGATTAAAGATGCCTTGCATAAATAAAAAAGCACATTATACCTGTTATCTCAGTGTATTTCCTTGCAAATGCAGATCTGCTTTGCAAGGTAACATCCCAGCCAGGTTACCTGTGTCTGAAAGTAGGAGGAAATGAGGGAAGTTTCTTTCTTACTTAATTTGATCCTGCTTTGTCTTCCTCCATAAACCAGATTGAGTATCAAGTGTATAATAACCACTTGGAAATGGAAAAAGAAAAAAAAAAAAGAACACAATGCATTACTTGACTTAGATACTTCTTCTAAAGCAGACCTCTTTTAGAATAGGGTGCTTGGAACACAATGTCTATGTTCAGACAAGGACTGTGAGCTTGGTGATAAGAAACTTCCTCCAACCCAGACTTTTTCTTTTCCAATCTGTCAGATGCTATTTGTCCATTTTCCTGCATCATTGTGAGCTTTAATCACTTAGGACAATACTCATATAACCAACAATGGCATAGGTTAAGGATCTTAATGTGCCCCAAGCACTTTAAAAGCCTCAGAGGAAAGGTTCAGTGACTGAACAATATTATCTTACAGGCTAAAGACTTTTTTCTGCTTCATGTATGTAACTAGATGTGCTTTTACTGTAATGAGCAGAAGTGACCATTAAGGTCATTGGTAATACTTTGCATTGATAGAACCATTTAGAAGTATTCTTATCTCTTCACACCATCCATGTGGAGGAGTTTTACAATCTTTTTCTTTCATCAAGTTGGCCAATAAAACATTTTTTTTCTACAGTGGTGTCCTGGTTTTGGCTGGGATAGAGTTAATTTTCTTCCTAGTAGCTGGTATAGTGCTGTGTTTTGCATTTAGCATGAGAAGAATATGATAACACACTGATGTTTTAGTTGTTGTTAAGCAGTGTTTACACTCAGTCAAGGACTTTTCAGCTTCCTACTCTCTGTCAGAAAGGAGATGCACAAGAAGCTGGGAGGGAGTATAGCCAGGACAGCTGACCCAAACTGGCCAAAGGGATATTCCATACCATGGAATGTCATGCTCAGTATATAAACTGGGGGGAGTTTGCCTGGGGTGGGCAGTGGTCGCTGCTCGGGGACTGGCTGGGAGTCAGTTGGTGGGTGGTGAGCAGTTGCATCACTTGTTTTTACTGGGTTGTATTCCTCTCTCTCTCTCCCTTTTGTTGTTTTCCTTCTTCTTCCTCTTCTTCTTCTTCTTCTTAATATAATATTTTATTTCAATTATTAAACTGTTCTTATCTCAACCCACAAATTTCTCACTTTTACCCTTCCAATTCTCTCTCCCTTCCCACTGTGGGGGAGTGAGCAAGCAGCTGTGTGGGGTTTAGTTGCCAGCTGGGGTTAAACCACAACAAATGGTCTTAGAATATGGATAGAACTTGAGGCAATAGTCAGGAATTTGGATGTATCTGACAAGGCTGTTTCATCTTCTTCAGAATTAATAAAAACTTTAGCTACTCAGGGACTTCAGGAAGACTTTCACAACTCCATATACAGAAAGTAATGGATTTGGATAAAAGCCTCTGAGGTTGAGGAGATTCAAGGAACTTAACCTCTTCTGTCTAATTATAAAGCAATCATGACCTACCTAGCGGATATTTCAGTTTCCAGGTTTAGTAACATTGACATCTCACTCTCTAGGTTTCTGTTTTGTTTAAAAACAATGAAAATCTGATAGTCTAATGCTGTTGTGGCAGACTTTGTAGAATCATAGTGGGTCCCATATAGAAATATAATGAGTCATGGAATTTTTTTCTCTGAAGTGCCCATTTAGACACAACAATGCACACCCTAAATTAAATAGTTCCAATAACAGGATCAGTGTAGCCAACTTGGCTTCAAATTGACATAAGTTAGCCTAACATACTGAGTAAATCCTCAGGGGGCTGGTGTTAAGATACAATGGATACTCTACCATTGACACCCAAAATACTTAAGGTAAGTCCAGAAAGTAGTCACACATTTCCATTTCAACATAGGCACATCCAAATGGGAGTAGGGCTCAAGTCTGAGGCATGTGGTTGGAGAGGCCTGTGAAGCTTTTGTGTGTGTTGTGGATAAACACAGTATTTCAGGCTCCAGGGTGTCCATTTGGTGCTTCTTCAAGAATGCAAAAAGCAGGCTTAAATGAAAAATTTAATGTTCTGAAACATCTGAATTTTTCTTAACAGAAGAAGTAATGACACAAAATACTTTCTTCCTTTACTGAAAGCTAAACTCTTAGACCAAAAAAAAAAAATTCTAAAAGCAACACAATATCTTTTTTTCCATGTGATGTAATCAAGTATATTTGTCATGGGTAGTTTGGAAAGTGCATGTCTCTGACACTGTGTCCATCACAAGATTTGTACATAGCAAAGGCCCAGTAAAAGCTTGGAAAACAAATCCTTGCTCATTATAACTAGAGCATGGAACAAGCTGATATCTGAGCAGTGAGCTAACAAGTGACCCATTACAGAGGTTATTTAAATGTTTGGAATAAAAATGGTAATGACTCTTCAGGTATTGCCAGTGGTAATTCAGTAGCTTGAATACTCTGTTTCAAGAACAAATTGTACATAAGTTAATAAGAAAAGCCCGAACTATTAAGCCCTATGAAGGTCACATTAATTGAAACCTATGTGTAAGCCATTTAACTGTAACAGCTTGATTTTCCCTTTTCTGCATTTAGAGTATATAGTTATCTAAATGTTTTACACATTAGCATTGATACAGTTTCTCTTTTATGAATTAGAGAATAACTTACTTTCAGTATGTCCTGATGACTTTTACAGTTCTGTATTTTAAGCTACACTTAGGTTACTGGTTTAAAATACTAAGCATTGGCAACCCAGTCACCCACAGTAGACCATTGCCTTCATATGCAATGTTAAAGGTATGGATATTCACCCAAAAATTCACCCACAGTGAATCATTACTTAATATTCTACACCATGAATGAAAAAAATAGTGGTTTTTGAGAGTATCATCAAGTGTGAGGGGTTTTCTTTAGAGCTGAGAGAGCCAGAATTCCAGACTGGAGGTACCTAGATTTACCTTGATCACCTGACATACATAGTGCAATTCTACAGATAACACAGTCTAGATTCTTTCTGTGCAGTGACACATCCAGAAGGTCATTCAAGTCCCCCATTAGGATATTGTCCACTGAGTACAGTCCATTAAATATAGAGTGAGTTTAGGCTGACTACTCTTAATGCAGATGTCAGATTACAGATAGAAGTGTGCATGTTTATAGTGCTATTCATTAGCATTCCTGTAACCTGAATAATGCTGTCTTTAAAACATAAAGGAAGACAATTTTTCCATGATGTTTCCCTGAGTGTGGAGGCTCTAGAAAACTTTAATTAATTTGCTTTAATATGAAATGTTTTCATTTTACAGAGAAGTGAGTAGGATTAATGAACACTGACACCTGAAAGACTTGGAGAACTAATTATTACAATGGAAACTCATATCATCTTCTTACTATACAACCCCAGAGTCAGCCAACGCTTCCCATCAGTCACTGGATAAGTAATTCCACTGACTAGGGCTTGTTTTCCTTGAGTTAATATTGTTTCATATGGTCCTCTGAAATCTAACAGAGCAAGCCAACCTAATAGCTTCATGTTTCACTTGCCTGAAACAACCATTCTGCTTTTTTTACTTGGAGACTTTTTTCACTCAGTGGTGATGATTAGAATTTGGATAACTGTTTTCTGTCCGGTGAAGCTTAAGTTTTGTTATCTGATACATGGATAAAACTCCATACAACCCAATCTAAGATAAACAAAACAAAACAATACCTCAATAAGTTGGGAACAAACAATTGGGAATTGGACAAGCATTGCATGGGATGCACAGCATCAGCAGGATTGCTATGCCAAACATTTCAGTTAAAGAGCTGAGAGCTTTAGACAATTTCTTTCCTTTTCTTCCCATCTGTATCATGTTCATTTTCATGTCATGGACATAAAAACAGCTGCAGCTAAAACACATAGAAAATTATTCCAATAAACCTGAATTTGTTGCAGTAAACAACACTTTTACTTTGTGCAAGCAGAAGAACTCAGAACAGTTATATAGTACAATAACTAGATACAGTTCTTTAGCAGAAAAGTTTGATTTGTAACTAGACTGTAACTCAGAACACGTTATAAGTGATGGGGCTTCAGCAAAGGAAAGAATGTTCATGGGAAACATCTGGCTGTACAGTAGGTTTATAGCTAATATTAGAATAATTTAAACTTAAGTCATTCTCTCTTGCAATTAGACAAAATGATTTCAGACCATTCTTATTTATAGGTATTGAGACTACTAAATCCTGAGCAAAGGTTCATGCTTTTAGATCTATCTTTCAACTGGTGATGACCCATTCAGGGAAACTGTGTTAAATTAGCCTTCTTCATCACACTGGCGACAAGCAGCATAACATCCTCTTTTATTTCTTTTCAGATCTTGTTCTTTTGTTAGGCTTAATTCATAGCTCTGTGTATGAGGTCCACCATCTAACTGTAGACAGTCTGTGATCATGACTGTGTTTGCATTTTTTTCATGGGCAATCTGTCAGCTGTCATCTGCCACATTGCACCATCATTCATTTTTAATTAGAATGTTGAATGATTATCTTGTTATTCTTTTTACTTTTGCATCTTAAAATCATTGTACTTTATGTTCTGTACATTGAGGTGCTCTGATTTCTATTGATTCTAGCGTTCTGGTGACTGTCTGATTTAAAAAATACACTTCCAAATCACTGAATGATTAGTCCACAGTTTTTCCAATTTCTCTGTACTACTTATATCAAGCAGACAAACTAGAGAGGAAAGTATATNAGGAAAGTATATACCAGAGTAAGCAGAAATTCAGTTTAAAAGGGACTAATGGATAGATTTTCTGAATGGAAATCACAGAAGTTTCCTTATCATTGCAGTAACTTCCATGACCTAAACCAGGATAGTGTTGTGCTGTATATTCTCAAATAAAAAGGCAAATTTTTAATTTGAATTTAAAAGGTGAGATGAAATAAAAAATTTTTTAAACTAGGCAGTTAGTCATTTGTAGGACTCAGGTCTGAATTTGGACACCTAAATTTAAGTGTCTATGATATAAGTTTCTCCAGGTGAGTGAGAGACATTGTTCAATCTCTCATGGCAGTCAGTGGAGACCTAGGACATGATTTAGTCATGTTAGATGTCTGGTGGCATTTGAGGTACCTTATGGCAGTTGCCTGGCCTCCACCTGCCAATTGACAAGGACACGGCTCTGCTGTAAGTACTTTGGTGTATTTTCCAGTCCTGTGCAACAGTCTCAGAGTCTCTAGGGCACTTCAACTTCAACCTAAATTTAGAAAATTAATTGAATCCAGTTAAAGCTAGAGATCCCATCTGGTCAAATGCCAGGTTGCCTAAACATAGGAGTCTAAGGCCATTTGAAATATTTTACAATATCTTAACTGGGTTGCAGCTATGAGTCTATATGAGCATGCATCTCCCCATTGTTCTGTATCATCCGATATGCCAGCATGTCTTTTATGGCACTAGATGCTTATATTCAGGCAAATGAATCATGACACAGATTTCTACTCTAAAAGG
>WEKW01000511.1:23083-33691 GCA_013389905.1 Sula dactylatra
AGCTACATAGCTTTTCCAGGTGCTGTCAAGTATATTATCAAAATCTCTGTTGATCATTATGAGATCTTAGACACCTACTGAATATTTAAAAGTCTGCATGTATATTCCTAAATTTAGACACATTTTAAACAATCTAATTCTGCACTTTCATTAATTTTTTTTGATGCCAGCCTTTTGATAGTTCTAAATAGCCCTGTAGGGGGACAGTCTTTCCACCCATCCACATTTAAATACACAAATTTGGGAAAACAGAGCTGAAAGTGAATAAAGTATTGATGTAAGTTAGCAGTGGACAACAGTAGCCAATAGCACTCCATGCTAGTAGCCTAGAGACTAGCTGACCCTTGTTTTTGGCGTCGTGCTTCATAGTAAAAAACATTCCTGAGTGTTTTCAGTCCAAAAGTGTTGCATTTTGCTGCCTAACGACTTGGTTAGACAGCAGTTCCAAATGGAAATCTGTTCAGGCCACCTGATGGGAAGCTGGTCTTAGTTTCAGTGGAAGTAATAACAGGTGGGGAGAGACCCCTTTGGCAACAAAATGGGCCAGCACAATTTTTGCATTAATACAACATGTGTTCTTAGTTTCATTTGCATGAAACTTTTTCCGTTCATGTGCATTTAACCAATTTAAAAGAAATGCTAACATTATGTAAAAGTACACAATGCAGCTTTTGGAAAGCAAAGTGCATATCTGGGAGACAACTGTTCACATCAAGGCCGAGTTAGATTTTTTTTTTCATACCAGGGCAACTCAATAAAACCAATGAACAATCTTGTTCTTGCAACAAAACAAGATTTAACCCTTACTGTCTGATTTTTACAGCTGCATTGTGTGCTTGTAAGGGTCAGGATTCTCTGCTTTCACTCAGCAAGGCCACAGAATCCTTGGAGAAAAAAATATATGGCCAAGAATTTGTTCTTGCTTCTGTTTGTTATATTTAAAAACTAAAAGCTCATCTTTGAGCAGTACAGGCGTTGTATGTTCATTTTATGTCTGGCATTGTGCTTTCTGGGAATCTTTGATGTGATTTGAGTTTACTGTGTGCCTTTTTGTCTACCTTGTAATAGTGCTTGATATTTCCAGACATGTACTTCTGGTGTTTGAAACCTGAAAAGTAAAAGAAAAACCAAAACAGAAGACATTCAGAGTAAAGGAAACCCAAGCATGGAGGAACTCTCTGTTTGAACCTAATGGTGAAGACAGGAGCTAAATTAAAGGGTCCGAGGAGAAAGCTTGAATCATGTTCAATCTGCATTTTCTGCACTATGGTGTTTGGATATATTTCTGTTTAAGTAGGCTTGTTGTAACCTGGAAGAAATGATAGCTGTAATAATAATCTGTGAAAGTCTGAACAGACTAATTATGCTTAGGCATGCCCGGGCTGAGGTGTTACCCTAATTCAAGGCAACATTTTGTGGCTTAGAAGTGCAATAGTCACAACCCATAAGGAAACATCGAAGAGACTATTAAGCCTCCTTCCAGCAAGAACTGTGTGTGGTCCTTCATCCTATATGAACTTTCAGTAAAATGCAGAAACCACTGGAAAATAAAGATATTAGTGGAGCAAGAGCAGCTCAGTATAGTGAATGGCAGCTCACATTTCTTGGTCAGCTGTAACTTAGATGTGTCCTTGCTAAAGTTCAGGACTGTTGTCAAGCCCTGGAAATTGCAGATCGTGAATGGAGCATTAACATAGAGTATCTGGGAAGCAGCCAGTTGCCCAAACAGTTGTCTTCCCAAGAAATTAAAGGAGAATACTCGAAATGTTTTGGGAACTACTTTGACAAAGAACAATTTCTTATCATATATCATCCTATTTATTTTATTGTAAATCATTTCTAAGTCCTCCTTCAAAAGATGGCTTATTTGTCTCCTTGATTGCAGGACTGGTTTAGTTCATTAAGCACCTAGATAGTTCACTGTAGTTTTTTATTAATGATCCCTAGAAACTTAACCTGGCCTATATAACTGCCTGGCTGAAGGATTACACATATAGCATTTTATTTACTCTTTTCAACTCTACCTGGCAAACATCTTACAACTGCCCACTGCATTTCAATGGAAAGCAATTATTGCACTGCCAGTGACTAAGAGGGTCTCCATTCCAAGCTGCTGTAAATTCACCAGTCTTCAGTGAGCAACACTGATTAATCCCGGATGAGTATGTGACTAAGTGTCTAACCAAGATTGTTACTGTATTCTTGGAAGCTGTGTTCATAGCGTTGCAGATCTGGGATGGAAAACGAGGGTTCACATTTCTGTTTAGAGTGGCACATTCACATCTCCAGTTGCCATGTGTTTTGTGTACCTTAAAATCAACACTTGACTTACCTAACCTGGCAAGAATAAAGTGAAACAAAGCCATAAATCCCTGAAACACTCTTGTGAAATGGAGGAAGATTAGAAACAAACCAATATGCTCTTTTTATCTGTCATACCTTGCTGACTATTTTGCATTCCTATGCTTTTCCTGTGCAGCAATTTCTGAGTATAAAACTTCCTCTTCAGTGGTCTGTGGGGGGAAGTTACAAATTAGACCTATAGACAAATACACACAAATCTGGGGCAGTATGTTAGTGTGGATGAGAAAATTTCTCTATTCATAGCAAAAGAAGGATCTGTCTTCATTAAAGCCACCAGTAACTGCACTATCCCACCCAAAATACTAGAAATGGTCTGTAGGAAAGAATTCTGTGCTGGCAACCAGCAGAAGTCACATTAATAAGTCTCTTCTACCTCCATTTGTTTTTAATGCTTTCAACACAAGCATGGTCTTGTGGGCGTATGGGGATTTAACTGAAATATGGTCATTTCACTCACATTCTAATAAAAATACGGACATCCGAGCATGATCTTTTTCCCACTTGTAAAACAAAAGTGGCTTAAGAAGAGAAGTTCTGCTCTAAGGAGTTAAACCTCTAGGCACATACTTTGTTCCTACCCTGTGTGACACTTTATTTTGCCTTTTGGTTTCTCTTCTCATTTGAAAATTCTCTTGCAAGTGTGGGGAGATGGTGCTCTGATGATTAAATACAGATTTTAGCGGTTTGCTGTATTAACAATGTTTCTGTTTCTGCCAAATGTTGTTGTCTCTTTGGGATTATTCAGCGTGTACCAAGAGCTGGCACATCTTCCTGCATTTGTTCTGGCACTTTTCAGTCCCCACAGCGTAGCAGCACAGGCACTAGAAGAGTAACCCAGCAGTTGTCACCCCAAGGACAGAAATGACAACTGACCAAAGCCTGACTTCAGTAATGCAGCCAGCGTACTTAATCTGCCCTGGAAAATAGGAACTGGAAGAATAGAATAGAATTTTACAAAATACGTTATTAAAAAAAAGATTTGAATTGAGCTCAGTTGTAAATCTATTGTTGAGTCTGAGCAAGTAGCTGCTCCTGGAGCAGGGCAGGAATCAAACTCTGGTCCACATTTTACTTGAGAGCATGAAAACAACTGATGCCAGCTCTCAATACACTGATTATTTTCTACTTAGTACTGGCTATTAGAGATGAGAGCTGTCTGCCATCGATTCCCAGCCACCTGATGAAGAGGGAGGCAAATTGTGACTTTCCCTCATCACAAAACCTGAACAGCTTCCAGAAATGCAAGTAGCCTCATGAGGAACACCTACCTGTGTCACAGCATCACAGAATCACAGAATGGTGGGGGTTGGAAGGGACCTCTGGAGATCATCCCGTCCAACCCCCCTGCTTAAGCAGGTACAACTAGAGCAGGGTGCACAGGACTGTGTCCAGGCGGGGTTTGAATGTCTCCAGAGAAGGAGACTCCACAGCCTCTCTGGGCAGCCTGTCCCACTGCTCTGGCACCCTCACAGTAAAGGAGTTTTTTCTCATGTTTAAGCTGGAACTTCCCGTGTTCCAACTCGTGCCCATTGCCCCTTGTCCTGTCGTTGGGCACCACTGAAAAGAGTCTGGCCCCATCCTCTTGACACCCGCCTTTCAGATATTTATAAGCATTGTTAAGATCCCCCCTCCATCTTCTCTTCTCTAGGCTGAACAAACCCAGGTCTCTCAGCCTTTCCTCATAAGGGAGATGCTCCAGTCCCCTGATCATCTTCATAGCTCTCCGCTGGACTTGCTTGAGCAGTTCCCTGTCCTTCTTAAACTGGGGGGCCCAAAAATGGACTCAGCACTCCAAATGTGGTCTCACTAGGGCGTAGTAGAAGGGGAGGATAAGCTCCTGTGACCTGCTGGCCACACTCCTTTTAATGCACCCCAGGACACTGTTGGCCTTCTTGGCCACAAGGGCGTGTCGCTGGCTCATGGTCAGCCTGCTGCCCACCAGCGCTGCCAGGGCCTTCTCAGCAGAGCTGCTTTCCAACAGGTCAGCCCCCAGCCTGTACTGGTGCATGGGGTTGTTCCTCCCCAGGTGCAGGACCTTACACTTTTGCTCCTGTGTCCTCCTGCAGAGGAGAGCAGGAGTGATCTGTGCCCACCAAATGTGAGACAGGAGCACACAGAGGCTTGGATGCAGAAACTTAAGTGTAAAGCTGCCAATGTAACTGCTTCATGACCATGAACCCAAGTTTGCACAAAACACCACAAAGTAGCAGTATGGGAAAACTGACAGAGCACCAGGCTGTGATTTGGAGCCAAGGTTTCAAATGTAAAGCCTGTGCTGTGATCTGCAGTATGTAATGGGGAGATCTCCAAAATGCAAGCAGTTTAATCATGGTGGTTGGTAACTTAACCCACAGAGAGCTCCCTGTCATAGAAAACAGACAGGTCAATGTACTGAAACTAGCTTTGTTAAGCCAGCTTGGCCTTACTCTCCTGGGGAGACCAAACATGTTCCAGCTCTGTTCCCACACTGATCCTGGACTCACAGAGCAGTTGCAATGAAGTCAGTTTGCCACCCTACCTGCAATATGGGAACTATGGTTCTTGCTTAAAATGCTCTGAGATCTGCAGCTAACTGTGAATAATGTATTTCTTTGTTCACTGCTCAAACAAGCTCTTTCACCCATTTCAAAACAAAATATTTTTTCTCAGAACAGCAAGTAATTTTTTGGCTCTATCCCAAATGAAATTCTTTTTTTATTATTATTATTATTATTATTATTATTANTTATTTATTTTCACTTATTCAAACACATGAAACATCTTATTAAATCTTTTCCAACTCATCAAAATTCAATGAAGTTTTTAAAATAAATATAATTTACTTGAAGAGTCACTTCTTAATACAGTATTTCTATAGAAAGTAATTTATTTCTTTGGAAAGGACAGGTGGCATTTTCTTTCTTGCCTCTCACTGATATTTTGACACTCTTTCTTCCCTCTACTCTTGGATAACACAGAATAGCACTTAAGAAATTAGAGGGGATTTATTTACACTGAGTGATGCATTCATCAGTGAGGTGGCAATAGCCACTCTGGTACTCACTGCAAACATAACAGCTTAAACAAATTCCCAGACAGCTGTGATGCTTACTGTCTCCAGATGTGCTGCCCATGACTATTTTAAAGATAATTTACTATATTAATATAACAGCAAACTGTTACAATCTGCATGCAGTTTAAAGGTTCCCTGACTAAACTAATAATCTTCCATTAAAATTCAAAAGTGCTATTAATGGTAGGGATTTGTATATTTGAAAATATCATTAGGTGCTTAATTTTTCTTTCAAATGACTCCAAACATACAGTGCATGAGTAATGACCCTTTTGACTGTTTTCTGCTACCTTGCTGAATTAATCCTGACAGCTTCATCACTGTAAGAGATCATAGATTAGTTAGTTGGAATATTAAATCTGCATTTAGTTGTCATGACTGCAGCTGAACACTCTTCAAAGCCTTTCTGCTACCTCAACATCTTTTCAGAAAAGCAACCTCTGTGTCCTCCAGGAATTGGCTATCAAAGACAAGACAGTTACCATAATCTGGGGAATCACTGAAGCATCAGCCAGGAAGCCTTTTCTCCTCTTTATTTACTTGTTACCTAGGAAGGAACCCCACTGTTTTTATGTTATTGCTTCTTCCTTGATTGTTATCTTGATAAATAGATTATATATTAGTGCTCCATAGGGTCATGCCATTCCCACTGCTCATAATTTCCAGTTCTATTAAAAAGATACTGTCAGTTTCCTTCAAACTAACACATGTGTTTCAATTTAAAACTGAAATCATCTCACATAGATACAAATCTTCTTGTTGCCACCCCAGGGATTATGTGAATTGGCATACACAATTTTTTTCCCCCATCGTAACCTCTCCAGCTTGTGTGTTCCCTTAGAGCAGCTACTTAAATTCCTCCTTCCACCTGCAATATTATTCCCTTTAGAAAGAACTGTTTTCACTCCATTGGGATATGTCAGAATTAACTTAATGGAGGCCAAGAGAGACTTCCAAAAATTTATTATATTTAGATTTGAATAATAAAGACTTCCATGCAAGACTGCAAATTTCTACAGTACAATTAGAGCAACATCTCTTTAGCATTCAAATAGTCATTTAGACAGGAACTCAGCCACCTAAGGAAACTCCTTTCCACTTCATCATCATTCTGGGAAGCATGCCCTGAGACCTGTCCAACAGCCTGATTTGATGGAGTTTGTTCTACTGGTGTAAAACTGGTGTAAGAGGAAAATCAGACTCAGAATTTTCAATTTTTCCAGCTGTTAAGTGCCTTTGAGTTAATTTCCTTTTTGCTATTAATACTGAAAAATGTCACTTCCCTGACCTTTTTTTTCCCCCCTTTTCCATTTGGATAATGCAAATAGAAGGGTAAGACTTATGGCAACATTACAGAAATGAAATCATATTAGCACTGCCTTCTGTTTCCCATTCCTGAGCATCATGCTTCACTAGCTAGTGTGTATATATCTACTAAAATTACTTATGTAAATAATATTAACACAGAACCCCTTTTTTTATTTTTAAAAAAGTAATATGGAAACACTTTTATCTGCTTTCAAAAATATCTCACTTGATAGATTTCTTACTCTTACTTTAGCAGCTCAGCTGACTTCCAGGAAAATTAAGGAAGGATGAATCAGGATTGGGCCATACCTAAATTAGGTGTTTGCTTTGTACAGATCAGTTTCAAGAGTTTTTTAAAATTTTTACATCAGAGCTCCTACCTATGCTGTTGATGATATGTTGTGGGAGTAGCACAGGTGTTTGCTTCATTGTCTGCTTCAATGTCTGCTTCATTGAAACATAAGCACAGTTTCCCTCCTCCTCTGGCCAATTAACTCATATACTTTCCCTTTCAAAACCTACCAACTGAATATACTTGCAAGAAAATAATCCGACAGGATGTCCCTGTAAGTAAAGGCCACTCTGTGTAAGGCAATGGAAAATCTGAACCCTTAAATTATAATGTTGGTATTTTGGCTCTTTGGTTTCAGACTTCCAAGAGAATAGTATAAATGTCATTTGCTTTTTGAGNNTATAAATGTCATTTGCTTTTTGAGGTGAGAAGATTGATTTCTGTTAGGATGTGGCAAAGTAATTCCATATACAGTGCATCTGAGGGAATTTTTGAGAAATTTGGGCAAAATTTCTTATTTGGGTCAGTAGGCATTGTGATGCTCTGATGCTCAGTTTTCATGGGTTTTTTGAATCTTCTGTGATAGAAAGTTCTTTTTTTTTTCTCTTTTCTCACTGCAAACCCTACCTGATGGGTTTTGCAATGTACATTACCCCGCATTCTTCTGTCGATTTAACATTCTCTGCTGCTACACAAACAAGTTGAATAAACTGTAGCTATGGTATGCAGACAAATGTGTTCCTTTGTTTATAGCAATCACATAAATCTGTGTGTATTGATCCTGGTGCAGAGGTCTCTGATGATCCTGAAAGAGAGAATTTGGGCAGGATATCAATCTCTTATGATCCTTAAATAATGCCATGGGATCTTTAACTTCCACTTGAACAAGCACTAAAGACAGAGAGATGGAAACTTGGATTAACTTCTTATCCAAGTGACACCTCTCGCAATGTTTTTGACCCTTGCTTTAAAGCTGTCACCGGTTGCCTTGATTTATGGAAACACTATCCTTTTAAATCCTCCTCCCTCTTATCTCTGCAGGCAGTTTCCTGATTTGCTTTTCTTTCTCTTAGATCATCCATATTATTTCTTGACAGGGACTGTGTGGACAACCACACTTTCGATGGTACTCAGAAAGAAAAATGATTCTCTGTAGAGAACCAGTAGAACAGAAGATACTATGGTCATTTTTAGTAGTTTCACTCAGAAGACTCCAAGTCTTTTTGTTTCAGGTTACAGAAAGAAAAATAATAATAATTTTTAAAAATAGAAAAAAAATCACTACAAACTCAATTTCATCTTACTCTAGTTTCACAAGCTAAGTTTCCCAGAAAAATCAGAAGTGTACTATAGTAATAAGATACTATTTCCATCATTCCAAAGAGTTTTCATTAGTGATAAAGAACCTGTTCGGCTAACGCTGTTTCAGCAACAAAACCAACAGCTGGTCCCAGCCCCAGAGATTATTATCTATACTAGTAAATAATCTAAAAAGCCTTGACCAGGGAGCAAGCCAGAGCATGAACACACCAATATCTTTATTATTTAACAGTAGCCATGCTTCCTGCCAGTGCTTTGCCTTGTGCCATTTAGCATTGCCCAGACAATACCTGAGCACAGTTCGGGAGACAGTGCATGTCTGTGTCTGTTTCCCATGGGTAGTTTGGGTATTTTCATCCTGGTTTTCTTTGGAGAGAAACTAGATGAAGTATTTGAAGACAGGTCATACCATGTCGTTGGAGGTCAGGACCACAGAACAGTCTTTGTCCATTATTCATAACACAGACGCAGCCAGAGAATCTGCAGCTGAAGCACAAGAAAAATGGCAACAGAGGAACGCAGCAGAGTATAAGCCCACAGGAAGAAAATTCTGGGAGATGGTGCATCACGTGGAGAAATGTTGTCTATATTGTCATAGCCCTGACAGTATTTAAAAGGAGCTTTTCAAGAACACTATGGTCGAGATGAAAGAAATAATGAAGCCTGGTTTAAATACTGAGAATAGGTGATAGGGTAGGATTGTTAGTATTTGCTTTTTAGGCAGAAATATGCATTAGTTTAAAAAATTATAAAGAAACTACGATTGGCCATATTATTATTATTATAGCCCATACTGATGGCTTTCACCTTTTCTGTTGGCAAGAAGACACTCAAAAAGGTAATTCAGCTCTTGTACAAAAAAAGGAGTGATGAGGTGGGACAAGAATGGAGTGGAGCACATTTCTCCTGCTCCACTGATGGCTGATTCGCCTAGAAGCATGACCTTTCCCAGACACTCATTTAAACACACCCCATAAAATGTTCATACTCTCTATTATGGTGATTTTTGTGCCATGGGTTGGGGAAATCTTAAAACAATGCCAGAAAGGTAATTTTGCAATGATGACTACTGGTAAATTGGTTACCGTATAACAGCCTTATGGTAGAGACTGACATCTCCTTTGGGATGTAAGAAACTTTAGAATTATACTCATAAGAGTTTGAAAATATGAATGAGCAAGTTGTTCTTGACATACTTCTGAAAAAAATATCCACGAAAGGAATAAAACCAGCAAAAAAATGTACTAAATAGTAAGTCAATTATATCACCTGAATTTGGACCAGTGGTCTCTGCAGAGTAGTAACTTGAATGACAAAGGTATTAAGGAGAAGGGTCAGAGCCCTGCAATATGAAAATGAAAAATAAATCTGCCTCCAACAAAGTCACTTTCTTTCTGATATTAGTATTGCAACTTTTTTCTGCAAAGAGATTGAAACTGTCCCACCATAAACATTCTATATGGAAAACAAATTAGGGTCTTATGACCCAAAAATTCTAAGTAGATTCATAAGGTTTTTCCTGTTTGTTTATTTGTTTGTTTTTTTAACATGAACCTGGAGTAAGTTTCCTTTCCTTTCTCCGGCTGCTCCAAACCAGCCAACTTGGGTAAGATCACAAACAAACAGCACAGTCCCAGTAGGCCCCAACCATCCTGAACTTGCACTCATTAAAGCTGGGCCTTAAGACAATACAATATGGCCTCCATAGAGATATGTTTCCCAAGAAAAACGTATAATACCCTGAATATTTTAGGTTTTTTTTTTAACTCTGTCTTGAGACTTCTGTGATGAAGCAGAGAAAGTGCAGCATGGTTTCATTATGTCTTGAATAGATACAGTGTGAATATTGACTTTTTAGCCATTAAAAATGTAAGCATATCTTGCAGATTCCACAAAGCTTCAGTACATGGCCAGCATAATTATTCAGACTATGGGTATTTTAAGAACATGCCAAGACTGCAGCTATCAGGAGCAGATAGTTTTACTCAATATATTTACTGCGGCTTTCTTAAATGACTTAAAATTTGCAAAGTTGAAGTCCTCTTTTTCCCAAAGTCAANTCTTTTTCCCAAAGTCAATTACCACAGAGCTATGGGAGAAAAGCATTTTTTTCCACATGAAACCCAATTTCTTAAGCTCTGTTCACACAGTTGGGCATGCAGAATCAGCAAAGCTCTTAAAAATTCCCCAGGGTTGGCTTAGACCTCTGTGACTTAATGACAGTGTAACAATGGGATAGGGCTTGTCACAATCTTCCCAGTAACTTCCAAAT